>CM077254.1:9376004-9503504 GCA_039654775.1 Spinibarbus caldwelli
GGTAGCCTCGCGGCTTTATGTCTCCTCAACAGGCACGTGCAGAAGGGGGGGCTTTGGGGGCTCAAGCCCCTGCCCTTTATCAAAATTATTCAAAAGTGCCCCTCTCAGACAAATAGCAATGATATTGTAGTCAATAAAACAAAATGAATTTGAATTATAATTAACATGACAATGTGCACAAAACGGTAACTAATCGCTCAAAAGTCTGAAAATTCCTGTTTATTTTTAGATATCTGTCCATCTGAGGCTGTTATGGGTTGCGTGCGTTTTGCTCGACTGACTGATATTCCTCAGTCTGTTCAGAAACCATAGGATCTCAAGACATATGGTTCTTTCAGTGAATAGATCGACGGGAAGGAAAGAAAATAAACTTTTTTTTCCATCAGTAATCAAAGTTAGTGTGTCGATTTAATTTAAAAAATCCATATATTATATAGTTTAGAGAATATTACATAATTCATCAATGCCCGTTTGTCATGTATAATACACCAACCAATCATGATCTGACACATTTCATTGGACAATAATGTAAATTGGAGCAGACATTTTTCGTTCTTATTCATAAATCGGTTGAAAATGACATGGGGCAGACAAGCTTATTTGTAGAGCGATCTGGATCTGCGGTTTGTCTTTTTATAAATCAAATTGCATCGCTGAGAAAATGGATGCTTGTGTATGAAGCACCGTTTACTATTTCATGAAACTATCATAATTAATGAAGCCCAAGTGCCACCTACAGGCCTATTATGTGAAGTGTAGGCTGACGAAATGGTGACATGAAAGGATTTTATCATATTACCATTTTTGATAATTATGCAGCATTATGAAAGTGTCTTATGCTCATCAAACCTGCATTTATTTTATCAAAAATACAGAAAAACTGTAATATTGTGAAATATTATTACAATTTAAAAGAATGTTTATCTATTTTAATATACTTTAAAATATCATTTATTTCTGTGATCAAAGCTGAATTTTCAGCATCATTACTCCAGTCTTCAGTGCATGATCCTTCAGATATAATATGCTGATTTATTATCAATATTGAAAACAGTTGTGCTGCTTATTTATTTATTTATTTTTGGAACCTTTTTTAGGGTTCATTGATAAATAAAAAAAATAAAAAGAACAGCATTTATTCAAAACCTCAAGCTTTTCAATGTATATTGTTACAAAATATATATTTTAAATAAATGCTGTGCTTTTTAAACTTTTTATTAATCACAGAATCCTGAAAAAAGTATCACAGGTTTCCAATACTGATAATAAATCAGAATTGCATAAAATGTATTTTAAAGTATATTAAAAATTTGATCAAATAAATGCAGGCTTGATGACCATAAATGACTTCTTACAAAAATATAAAATAGTAATGTATCCAAACTTTTGACCTATATATATATATATATATATATATATATATATATATATATATATATATATATATATATATATATATTTATTTGTGTGTGTGTGTGTGTGTGTGTGTGTGTGTGTGTGTGTGTGTGTGTGTGTGTGTGTGTTTGTTTGTTTATTTATTTATTTATTTACATTTGAGCCCCTGCTCCTGAGGAACTCTCTGCACGTCCCTGCTCCTCAAGATTGAAAGTCGCAACGAATCCTCATCGAGCAACACGTCCTCTGAGGTAAATGAGTTTAGGAAGATGTATGTAACCACAGTCGTTAGCTTTGGTTAACTACTGAAGCCTTTTCTCTTGTCAAAAGGCTCAACGCGACCGCCGACTTTGTTTGCGTGCAGATTAATTTCCGCCTATTAGACAGCCTAGTTAGTTTATCGTTTTATTTTGGTATTGCATCACTCATAGCTCTAACATTTAAAATAGAGTTTAGGAAGATGTATGTAACCACAATCATTAGCTTTGATTAGCTCTTAAAGCCTTGTCTCTTGTCAAAAGGCTCAACGCGACCGCAGACTTTGATGAACACTGCTGGCAGCAGCGACGTCTGTGTCCGTACCATTCTTATCAATGACAGCGTAATCTAGTATCTCCCTGCTCACAAGTCATAAATCTCCTATCTCCGATTAAACATGATTTTGGGGAAATGTTGTCTTAATGTTGGTACACAACAGTATATGATAGCAATATAAGTTATAATACCAACTTTAACGATACAATGTTTAATAACTCAAAAAATATGCTGAAATTATTTCCTGAAAAATAATGGTTTTGGAGATACGAGGATTCCGCCCGACAGCGACGATATGTAAGTATTTTTTACTTTTTATATTTATATGTATGAATATGTGTGCATATAATAATAATAATAATAATAATAATAATAATAATAATAATTTGAGTAATAATCAAATTGAATAATCCAAATCTTTTCATATTTGTAAAAAAGAAAATAAACATATTGTGTGTGTGTGTGCGTATATATATATATATATATATATATATATATATATATATATATATATATATATATATATATACACACATATACATACACATACACGCACGTATACACACACACACACACAATATATGTATATGTAAATATTAAAATCTAAAATTATTTGGAGTAATCCATGTAAATTTTTTTGTGACTATATAAGTAATCAAAATGCACATCCCTAGTCCTCGGTGTCAATAGGTGTGAGACTGCATTTCTCAGCATGCTTTCAAAGATTGAAATGCTTTTAATTGTTCTTTCTTGTGTGTCTCTCTCTGCTGTTTCTGCTGCAGTGTAGGAATGATGTCTTGCGATCTGCTCCCTCCCACACGCTGCATATGTGTACTCATTCTCTCCCTCTCTCTCATTACTGGGTCAAGTGTGCAGTAGGAGATTCTCCCCTCCGTCTCTGCAGCACTGCACAAATGCAAAGCCCATCATCTGCATGCCTGAATAAACAGCGTAGATCATCAGAGTCCACGACACCAGTAAACACAAGCCCTACGCTATCAATCCATTCAAATGCCTTTGATAATGAAGATCTTAATTATCTGTGCATTGTGCTTGGGTCTGTTTTGTTTTTATGAACCATTACCTCATGGCATCCCTATAGCAGACTGATACATATGATTGAATTTGAACAGCCATTCAATTAAACAGCTATTATAATGTTTAGAAATGAGAAAACTTGACTCATTCTGCTAAAGCTTACCAACTAGGCAGCCATTTGCTGAAATGACACTACAGCTGCAACATCTACCAGATTTGAGCCTCTCTTCAATCATACAAAGGTTTATGAGATGGCATATAACTTTCAGTACTCATGGAGTGCAAAACCTTGAGCAAACGGTCTCATGTTTGCATGACTTTCCCTATTCAAATGTTAAAATATCACTGGCTGCCCTTGAAGAGGAAGCTATTTATTGTTTGTTCCTACTAATAGCTGTCATTTGGGTCTAAAATTGAAAGGTTAAAAGAATTCAAGATTTGTGTAATGGATATTTTCCTTGAATGTGTTGTCTTTAATAAGTTCCAGGAATAATTATCGAACACAGAAGCAGCAGCATTTATCAAGGCACTATTACTCAGTGCTCTTGGTTTAAAAGCTTTCGGTCTACTGCGTTTGACTCGGCGAGGTAAATAGGAAGTGTATTATTGATCCATAAAGCAATTTTAATCCCACAATTTACAAGACGAATGTGCACACTAAAGTGAGAACATAAGCTAATCTCCCATTTATCCATCCCTGGGGTTCTTCTAAGAGGACTTCCAGAGATGCTAAGAAGAATTAGGAGAAGCTAACTTCACCTTCTGTGTGCTTATAACTGCCTATTCAAACTGCACTTATTTTTGTTTAGTAAAACCAAAACACAATGTAAAAGTGGTCTTATAATCTAAATAGCAAACAATAGAGGTCTTATCTCAATCCAAAATACAAATCAAATGGCTGTCACTTAATAGCTGAAATTACTGTACAAGTAATGCCTTGCACCTAGCAACACAATACACAAACAGTCTTTCATAACAACCCTGCTGGAAACACCAGGTTAGACCAGGATGAACTTTTATGTTGGGTTAGGTTGGTTTAAACTGGTTTGGTGATGGTCTAGAGCACAAGAGATGTCTCAATAAATTGATTTTGAGCAAAAAAAAAAAAAAAAGCCTTGCAAATTTAGGCAAAACATGATAGGGACATCAGTACAACACCAGCATACAAAACACAACTTAGACTATCATTTAAAAAGTTTGGGGTCGGTAAGATTAAAAAAAAAAAACAAACAAAAAAAAAAAAACATACCTTTATTCATCAGGGATGCATTAAATTGAACAAAAATGACATTAAAGACATTTCTAATGTTACAAAAGATATTTTTCATATTTCATATGTTTCCAAAAAAAATATTAAGTAGCACAACTGTCTTAAAAATTATACTAATAAGATACGTTTCTTGAGCAGCAGATCAACGTGCTGGAATGATTTGTGAAGAATCGTGTGACACTGAAGACTGGAGTAATAATGCTGAAAAATCAGCTTTGTAATCACAGTTATATATTTCAGAATATATTAAAGTAAAAGATAATATTTGCATTTTTTATTCTATTTGTGATAAAATAAATACAGCCCTGGTGACTTCATTCAAAATTTTACCAACCCCAAACTTTTGAATAACAGTGCTTGCAGTATGGTAACAGACTGACAACCACATAAAAACACAATAATTTAAACTGTGCCCACTGAATGCCCTCAAACTGGCAGCTCACATTGTGTCCAGACAGAGATGCGAACAGGATGAATAATTCACATCCTGAGAAGCTCTTTCCAAACCTGATACTGCAGAAAGTGATGCAAGGCTGGTCAGCTCAAGTGCGGGAGTGAAGTCCGAAGTCTTTAAGGACATGAAATATTATTTCCACTTCTGTGGTGTTCATTTGCTAGCTGCGTTATAAGACCCAATCTACATTATGATTGACTTTTTGGTCACTTTACCTCAATTGAAATCTAAGATAGAGAGAGGGCTACAGTAACAGGAAGTCAGTGTAAAAGCTATGGGGTCTTGTAAAATAACACGTTATTTGATTCAGGGAAGGACAGACCTTTCTGGCACAATCAGCAGCCATTTCCTTCCCCTCACAGCATTAGAGAGCTCTGAGGGTGTGAGAGTGCACTCTATGTACACTGCCATGTTTAAAAGAGTCTATAATGAAAGTCAAGCTATGCAGCTAATGCATGCATTAATGCTTTCGGTGGATGGTATTAATGCTACTACATGAAACTTACAGTAAAAGAAACTCATATAACATAAGTACATTCAATACTTCAGCTCTATTGTGAAACACTACTAAATTAGTGTGGAACAAAGACTTGTACACTTCTTAATCTTTCATAAGAACATCTTTAAGCTCTTATCATTGTAAGTTTAAGTGACCTAACACAACAGTGCAATCTCCACCTACTAACCCGCTTTCGACAGTCACTAACAGAGGCTTTAAATCAAAATGACTTACAGGGCATTCAAGGTATACATTTTTTATCCGCCCATGCGTTCCTTGGGAATCATACTCACAAACCTGATGTTGCTAGTGCTATGCTCTACCAGAATTTGGGGCCTTCATTTTACCTGCTCGTTTGAAAAAAGGTAAATACACAGTCTAAATTGTGACTTCAAACTAGGAAAGGCTAATATTTCAGTTAGTGTGTCAAAATGGCTACTATAAAAATCATATTAACTGACAGCAAGGGAAACAATGGATAAGCTTCTTTCTTATCCAATAATTAGTCCTTAAGAGACTCTTCATTTAAATCAAAAGTGTTTGCAGTCGCTCTAAACAGTGCAAGGTTTCCACTGACAGTGTTTCCATAGACATACACTCAGAAAAAAAAAGGTACAAAAGCAGTCACTGGGTCAGTATTCTTTCAAAAGGTACACCTTTGTATCTTCTTTACCCCTAATGGCTAGACATTGGTCCCTTGAAGGTACTTATTAGTGTCTAAAGTGCATACCTCAATGGTACATTTTAGTACCTTTTGAAAGGGTATCACCCCAGTGACAGCTTTTGTGTGATTGTATAAAAATCTACAGCCTGTCTCATCTAACTTTAACAACCTCAACAGGGTTGAACGAAATGCAAAACAGACAGGGTATGTTGTCACTCAAAACATATCAGGTCATAAACCTGTTTCGAATGCAGCAGTTCAACATAAAAAAATGCACTTCCGTATACAAACTTCCGCACACATCTTCTCATTTTTTTGTATCAGTTGCGAATATATACGCTCAATCTTCACAATCCCATCCGTCTCGTGTTCATACACTACCTTAGCTACTTGCTTAGCCTGGGGCTGCCGAAAGAAGGAGGTCTTGGCGGTGAAGAAGGTGAAATCATCGCTCTCCTCATCCAGGCTGCAGTACCCACTGCTCATGCTATTGCTACCGGTCATTTGCGGGGACGGATCCAGTTTGAGGGTCTCCCTACGCGGGTCTTCGGGGGACCAAACGCACCATTCCAAGCTCCAGGGTTGGGAAGGGGAGGATGGGCTGGGAGCGGGGGACCACAGGTAGAGGTGAAGGGCCAGAGCTCCACGTGCCACCGGAAATAAGTGCCGAAACTTGCAGGATGACTCTCAGCAAGCGTTGTGGCCGGTATCTGATGCTCAGTTCCTGTTTCCACAGGTCACAAACAGGCAGCTGTACAGAAGCAGATTCTCCCGCTCTATTCAGCCTACAGCGTGGAGCTTTAAACACACGACCGCTTGAGATGAGAAAATGAGCCCAGTGTGGAGGAAAGCATGTCAAGCAATACAAATTGCTTGTATTGGCATCCACCAACTGGCATACAGTCACACAGTCTTGCAGTAAAAAGCGCTGAAGGTATGAGAATGTTGCACGGACATTGTGTTGAATATCCCTTCAGCCAGCTGCGATGGATGCAGAAGTCTCCGGTCTACAGTGAGGCTGCGACGGCTGCTAGAAAGACGCTAGAAAATCAACCTGCCTCTCAGTGACTGAGTGAGCAGAGAACTGACGTACTGCACCTCCCTCCCTTCCTTCTTCTCTCACACCAGCGCGCACGCTCTCTCTCATTCTTTCTCGCTCGCTCGCTCTACCATCTGTGGTTAGGTCTGTTATCTGCCTACAAGCTTACGCAAACACCCTCCTTCTTCCCCCTCCCTCCTCCACTATCGCTCTTCCTGCATGCAACTGCTCTTTGCTCAACTCAAGAGACTTCCCACTGTAGAGAAAGAGAGAGAGAGAAAGACGGAAAGAAATGGAAAAAGACAATAAACTGGAAGAGCAAGAGAAGGAGAGACAGGAAGAAAGAGAGAGCTCTCTACATGTGGTCTTTTGGAGGCTATTTTACATAGTACCTGATATGCAAAATGCCCCTGATGGCAGGCAGCGTGAATCTAGAGTATTGTTAAATGGCGCTGTGACATTAATACAGGCTGGACAGCAAAAAGCATTTAAATTTCTTTCAGTCTGTAAAAAGTAAGTGACAACGAATAATGAGCTGGTCATCATCATAAAATAAAGGTGATTGGGGTGGTCTTGTATCATCTCGAAGAGGTATGCTTTGTAAAAATAATAACTGACTGTCCATAAATTAATTTTATGATGTGAGGAAAAAAGAGACTGTGGAGTGAAACATGAACATAGATTGGCTGCCAATTAATTATACCGCTCATTATAAAAAAATAAAAAGAATAAAAAAAATTATATATATATATATATATATATATATATATATATATATATATATATATATATATATATATATATTTGAAGGCATAATGACCAATCAAAATCAATTATTCCAAATAAAAATAATTACCAAGCTGGCATATGGAATAAATAAATGAATAAACATTGTAATAAATAAATGTTAAATACTGATTTGAGTTGAAATTATTTTATAATGTAATAAATAAAGAGACCGTGGAGTCAAATGAGACGCCAATTAAACATTCCAATTCTCATTATACAAAAAAAGAAAAAAAAAATCTGAATGCATATAGTTTAAATTATACTGTAGTTTATTTTATAATGTGAGAAAAAAGAGACTATAAAACTAGACTGTCTGCCAGTTAAACAGTTTGCAGAATGATGAATCAACCTAAAATTCCAAATAAATATTCGGTTGGTTGGTTGGATTAAGGAAGGAAGGAATGATTATTTGAAAAAATATTTGACTGTAGAATGTTGCACATGGCCAATCAGAATCAAGTCTGTTTTTCTTTCCTGCATTTCACTTCTGCTTTAGCTTGTGTACTGGACCACCATATATAAAATCTGATCTGGCTCTGATGATAAATCAGTTGTGATGTTCCTTATTCTTAAGTCGCTTTGGATAAAAGCATCTTTTACATGAATAAATGCAAATGTAAGTATTTCTGAGAGCCTCTAAAAGCCACAGGTAGAGCCCTAACTGATCATCATTACTGTTGCACATTCTATAAATAATTCATCACACTGTAATGTCTCATTGCTTTTTCCCTGCACAAGCCATCTACCGCTAATAGAAATACACTGAGAGAGAAATCTTTTTGTAGTGCTTTTTACAAAGAACCTTTAATAGATGTCTTCGTGATGGGCAGGAGAAGAATACAATTACATCTAAAACAAAAAGAATGGACACAAATTAAAGCTGAAAACACTAACACACAAAACTAGGCTCCAGACCAACAGAAATCATTAAAAGAGTGTTACAACATTAAATGTACATATGTTCCACTGGAGGTCAAAATCACAGCGACATCTGATCTCTCTTTGCACCCATCAGGGCTTTTGGTCTTAACCTTTGACCCTGACCTTGAGGGAATTAGACACAAAGTCCAGCTGGAGCACCAGTATATGTTAAATGTGAGTATAAGACAAGAAGGATATAAAATCACTGTCATCCCCATCAGTTCATCAACTAGGCACGGGTGACTATGGTCAACTAATCGAATAGTCGTTCACCAATCAACCAACCAGGTTGACTAGTTTATTTGTATAGTAGCATCAGTCATTCTGCGTTGTAAAAACCATTTCAAGTTTCTTGAATTCATCTTATGTAGTAAATATACCTGGAGTCAGATGAACCAAAAAGAAGCCTAATTATTCAGGGCTTCCTTAAAGGGATAGTTCACATAAAATAGACTACTCTGTCATCTGTATTGTTCTAAACCTTTAAAACTGTCTCTTTTTTTTCATTTCTTTCCTTTTTTTCACAAAATAAGATATTTTGAAAAATGTTTCAGTGTTGTTTTGTCCGTACAATGAAAGTCAATGGGGTCTAGTATTGTTTGGTCCCTAAAGTTCTTAAAAATGCATCAAACTATTATGTTTTTTCACATCCCCATCATCAACTAGATGATAACTTCTAGTTAATTATCTAAATGAATGTGCCTTAAAGGGATAGTTCACCCAAAAATGAACATTTTGTCATTAATTACTCACCTTAATATCGTTCCACACCTGTAAGACCTTCGTTCATCTTCAGAACACAAATTAAGATATTTTTGATGAATTCTGAGATCTCTCTGACCCTCCCATAGACAGCAATGTAATTAACACGATCAAGGCTCAGAAATGTAGTAAGAAGATCGTTAAAATAATCCATGTGACATCAGTGGCTCAACCGTAATTTTACGAAGCCATGAGAATACTTTTTGTGCGCAAAGAAAACAAAAATAATGACTTTATTCTACAATTTGTCTCCTCCGCATCACCCTATAGCATCCTTTTGGAGAGGATCAGATACGTAAACAACATATGCAATGTATGTATGTGGACATGTTGTTTACGTTGAGATCAAAGGGTAAACAATGTAAACAACGTATCCGCGTACATACATTGGATTATTTTAATGATGTCCTTGCTACGTTTCTAAGCCTTGATCGTGTTAGGATCCTTGCTGTCTATGGGAGGGGTCAGGGAGCTCTCAGAGTTCATCCAAAATACTTAATTTGTGTTCCGAAGATGAACAAAGGTCTTACAAGTTTGGAACGACAAGAGGGTGAGTAATTAATGACAGAATTTAAATTTTTGGGTGAACTATCTCTTTAAAGCAACAAAATTCCCTTTCATTCCTTTAGTGACTAAATGCAATGCAATTCCACATAATGTTACTATGGCATTGTGTCAGCTTAAAATGAGACCATTCATCACCTCTTTTTCATTTGCTGCTTTCCTCAGCTTGGTTTCTCCAGCAGGGAGACGATCCCTCACAAAGGGAGATAAAAGACAAGAAGAAAGAGTTTGCCACTAAACGAGGGGAGGTTGAAAGCCACTTCAGAATCCCCTCGTCAGCTTTATTAGATTCTCATTGAACACTGTACTGGGCCACATTTCTGCCATCATCTTTCACTACAGCAGACGCTTTTCATGTCCTGAACTATATATCGAGTCCATACCCATAAACTCTGATGACTGATGTGGTGCTTGGGCAGCTATGGACATGAAAATATAATCACTACCAGCTTATGACAAATTACCTGAAGCGGTGGCCTTGGGTTGCATTATCATAATCAATAAGCTGGATCACTGGGAAAGACAGAGGGGCTCGAACATGTTCGATATACAAACCCCACGGGAAGAAGAGAGGTCCTCTTTTGGCTACTGTCAATACAACCCAATTAATTCTCAGTAGAACTCAATCGTTTTGTTCAAAAGAGTTTGCAAGGGGGATTATGCAATTGGCCAGAAAAACATAATCAATACCATAGATGGATGGATGGATGGATGGAGTGTGCAAAATCAAAATAAAATCACCCAGACTAAAAGCATCACACAGAAACCGCTAAGGGGTCAGAAATGAAGCATGGTACCTCCTGCAAAAAAGTTGAAAGTGTCATTTGTCACGGTCAAATACAGGCTCTAAAGTTGTCTCACTGCTGTATGAAGTATGGAGCGAAGAGGCCCATTGTGGGTAATCAATGTGCCTGACAATGATAATGTATCTCAAACAATCAGACATTTTTCTCTACGGGGAAGCAGGAGCTTTTGTATTCTCCCTACATTTTGGTCCTAAACGCTCCTTCCTTTAATCGCTCTGGTATTGTGCTGGTGACACAGAGGAGAGGAGTAACTGGAGGCTTGGACGGATCCTGACACTGGACTCTGCTCTTGTTTCACAGTGGTGTTAAATGCCGTTACGACGCTCCATATGATATGCTTCTGATACCGCTACAACACCTCTCTCCCTCCCTCTCGTACTTAGTTAAATAATGCAGACGGTCTCTGATTTCCACACTTGGTGATGAAAAAGTGTGGAGGAGAAACAGTCTTGGCTCTGTTTGGAGGGCTCTCTATGTAACAACAATGATATATTTATAACCCGTCATCATGCTGTACCATTGTCAGTACCTACTGTATCTATCATTTTTATGTTTTCACACCATCTGAGCACTGAACGCAGAAGCTGTACATTTAGAGCAGGAGGAACACTTCCTGTGAGGCTAGCTAGAGAAATAGATAGATTAAAAAAAAAAAACAATTTTTGTTGAAAACCATGCCATTTCCCTGAGGAGTTCCTCTTCCTCTCAGCTTCCTGTGGCCAATGCAAATCAAATTCTCACTTATGAATTGAAAGATTTTCCTAGCCCTAGGTAAAATGATAACAATCTAGACTCTATTTTAATTGGTTAATTTATTTTTTACTTTAGGATACGTCATATTACTAAAGTGAAATCCACCCGGATGTTGCTTCATGTTGACGTTAAACAGCTCATCACCATCAACAGCCTCTCACTTCCTGTGCTCTTCACGCTGTCTTATAGTACCACAGAGCCGGAAGACATTACATAGATTCTGTTTTTGGAATCCTCAGTGCAAAAATGCACTGAGAAAACCCACGCAGATCAGTGTGTAAATGTGCCTTACTACAGCTCTCTCCACAAATGATGAAATCAGCCCACACATATACGCATCCCAGGATCTCTTGCGTGGTTTTCAGGAATCTAAATCAAGCTGCTAAAATCAACACAGCTCAAAATCAAACTGAAAGAGAGAAAGATATTGAAAAAGACAGGAGGAATCAAGTATACCACTCCACTTCATGGCATTAGTTTTTGAGGATGCTGGAAATGGCACAAACACACAAACATGCACATTGCAGTGAACTATCACGCAAGTTACTCCACAGGAAATGCTACGCTGAGATGACAGACCTGATAAAATACCTGAAAATGGCACACGCAAATAAAAAAAAATATTCTGTTTCTACTGAACTGCACATGATATCTCCAGCTGCTGTGGTGGTTTGAGGGGGCCGCAGTGCATGCAACACATAAAAAGTGTGTTTGCTGTGTGTGTCTGTGCATGTGTACACACCCGAGGACAGGAAAAGGAAGTGTACGAGAGATGACAACAGCCTATCTGCACTACTATACAAAAGTCAAAGCCGATGAAATACCTTCAGCAGCTGAGGACACAAACCCTCAGCACACGGTCTGCAGCACTTTCACAGCCAATAAATGCCAAGAAAATAAAAACAGTGTCTCTAAACTAGCTAATTTATTCTTGTTTGTGCCTGATGTTGCAGAGACTCACTCAAAGAGACCTTAAGGGGCTTTCAGATCAAATCAGCTGTATTTTACACCAAAACTGAAGGGATAAACAAGACCTCGGGATGGAGCAGTTAATGTTACTGAGAGGCAGTGAGGCTAACAAAACCACAGCTAACTGTGAGATAGCACTAATGGGGCTAATGTTTTGAGGCCACGGGGACATGAGGGCCAGCGCACAGTGCCTGCATGATATGAGGATATTAGGGAAATGTGCATGAAGAACATTTTGTATTCTCATGAAACAAAGACAAAAAGTAAGAGAGATTTAAGGGTTGTGAAATACACTAAATAGGGGAAGTGTGAAGTGAAATATGACAGGAGTGTGTTTAGAATATTCAAGAGATTTTTTTTTTTTATTCACCCCACTGATTAATAATATATTCTCCTCTCATAGCTAATACTGGGAATAATAGTTTATATCCAGATGTAAATTACACTCTTTTTCTCTTTTATAGTTCAGCTTAATTCAGTAAGGAGAAAAACAAATCAACACAAATCTAAATCCTAAACCTTTAACGTTTCTTCAAAAAATTAACATTTCAAATTTTCACTGGACCCTGGAAACTACTGCAGTCTGAAAAGCAGGAGAGAAACTTGAGTGTCCGTTTGCTGTCATTCAACCTCACTGATGTCTGAGAAAAAGAATTGAGCTATTAATGTGATGCCATTTGTGAGATTTCTTTCCAATAGGTATCAACTTTTCCATTCTTTGTACACATACATACACTACAGTTTAAAAGGGTCAGTACCCTTTTTTTAAGCAAATTAATAACTTTTATAATACTTTTATCTAGCAAGGGTGCATTAAATTGATTAAAAGTGACAGTGAAGCCATTTATAATGTTACAAAAGACTTCTGTTTCACATTATTGCCATTGTTTTGAACTTTCTATTCATCAAAGCATCCTGAAAATAACGTATCATGGTTTTCTCATAAATATTAAACAGCATTATTTTCAACACTGATAATAATCAGAAAACGTTCTTAAGCACCAAATCAGCATATTAAATGATTTTTGAAGAATCATGCGACATTGAAGACTGGATTAATCGCTGCTGAAAATTCAGCTTTACCATCACAAGAATAAATTACATTTGAAAATATATTAAAATAGAAAACTGTTGTCTTAAATTGTAATAACATTTCACAATGTTACTTTTTACTGTATTTTTCACCAAATAAATGCAGCCTTGATAAACATTAGAGACTTCTTTAAAAAAAATAAAATAGGCAGAAAATGGCAATATAACAACAAAAGTGCTTGCCAAGCCCAAGATTTATCTTGGCAAATGCCCTTGAGATTCACACACACACACACACACACACACACACACACACACACACACACACAGACTCCCTCATATCTCTGTGATTCATCTACATAAGGTCAATGGTCCCCCCTCTGGTCCCCTGGTGCTGGTGTGACTCTGAAGGAGCTCTGTTTAAATCAATGCTTCTGGCTGCAGAGGTCTGTAAAATCCCTGAAGCCAGTGAGGGGGTGTCTAGCTTCTGTTTTGGCTGTAATTACGTTGTGAGGCTTCTTTATGAGCTATCTGCATTTCCTGTTCATGTCCAAAGCCTGTCTGTTTGCAGAATGGGACGTCTCTGGGGTGTCTACATGGCAGTAAAAACAACTATAATACAATTTATGCCAGTGTCACAGGCATATGGACCAACAAAGGCTTTTATATGTACAAATTAATTAAGTTACTTGTATCTCTCATCTGTTTAGTTGCAAAAGATACTCATTCAGACTTTGTAATGGAGGCATTCACATGCAAATCACACTGAATTGTTGTGCATAATATATTTGCCCCGTGTGGTAAGGTTTGGAATGACAGACAACTATAAATGGTTATTTTGTACAATGTAACCTTATCTCTTATTCTATGAAGCTACATCAAATCAGTGACACAATCTGTAGTTCACATGACCGAAGCCCTGCCCTATGTGAGGAGACAACTAATGTGAATTTCATTTCCGTTGAGAAATAACCATAATGCCCTCTGCTGACAGCTCACCATTCAACAGCTTTCAATCTCACTGACAGCACAGGCCAGCTGGGTTTGCTCTTTTCCTGATTTAGAGGAGATAGGAACAGACAGGAGGGGCCTCATAAATAAGATGGATACACTACAAGGGACAGGAAAGCGTTTTCCAGTAATGACTACTCTGACAATATAAATGCTCTGAGAGAAATAGGCTATTGGATGTCTGATTGGCCTCTAGGTCATACCGTTTTGACCTTTTGGTCAGGCATCATATGCTTTGAAGAGGATGGGCTCATCTAAAAACTTGGGCAAAAGAAAGTGTATGCCTTTGTGTGCGTTGCTGAGAACAGTGTGCCCCTGCTGCTCTTCCTCAGTCCCAACTGTGCTGGGACTAAACTCGCTGCCACTGTAAAACGCAGCCAAGCATCAGAGAGGCGGTAAAGCATGTGCTAATGTGTCCCAGCCAAGCAACCCAGGAAGGATCAGATTCAGCTTTTGCTTCATCCATTACATATCACTGCATAATGTTATGCTCTCTTTCTAAATTTGGAAAGCTCTCTGCATGCTTCACTTATAAAAAAAAGTATCAAAAAGTATGCTGCATCACAAAAGTTTCAATATATTACTACAGGATATAGTCCAATATGTTTTTTTTTTTTTTAAATATAAATATCTATTGTACTATTACAATTTTTTTTAAATACATATAGTACTTATAAAATAGCGTGGCAAAGGAATATGGCAATAACTTAGTACCATGGTATATGTCAAAGTACTGCAATTTTACTGTTTTATGATACCATCAATATGGAAGCCTGTTTTGCTTTATAGCAAACAATAAATAAAGTAATTGTGAGATAAAGTTTAAAATAAGAATTTAAAGGGATAGTTCACCCCCCCCCTCAATAACTGCCCACCCTCATGTCTTTCCAAACCTGTAAGACCTTCGTTCATCTTCGGAACACAAATGAAGATATTTCTGGTGAAATACCACGTTCAAGGCCCAGAAAGGCAGCAGTTTAATTTGTGCACAAAAAGTATTCTTGTAGCTTCATAAAATAAAAGTTGAACCACTGATGTCACATGGATTATTTTAAAGGGGTCATATGACGTTGCTAAAAGAACATTATTTTGTGTATTTGGTGTAATGCAATGTATTTATGCGGTTTAAGGTTCAAAAAACATTATTTTCCACATACTGTACATTATTGTTGCTCCTCTATGCCCCGCCTTTCTGAAACGCGCCGATTTTTACAAAGCTCATTGTTCTGAGAAGCGAAGCGTGCTCTGATTAGCCAGCTATCCAGTGCGTTGTGATTGGCCGAATACCTCAACCGTGAGACGGAAATGTTACGCCCCTTACCGTATTGTGATAGCGTGTCCCGGCGCGACGAGACTAAAACAATAAAACCCATTACAAACGAGGCATCTGTTGCATCCAGTGGGGACATAATTACTGATTATAATGACTTATACTGCATCGCGACGCGTAAAATAAATCAAATAAATTTGATGCGCGACGCATCAAATAAATTCTTATTTGAAGACTCAAAACAGTCTTTGAGCACAGCTGGCAGGCTACTCCCAGGTTCAGGAAATAGTCCTCCGTAAAATGTGCTGCACACACTCGAATATTTGGGTTGAACTGTTCTGGAACAGTGTTGTAAATACAACTTAACCACTGATTTCTAGTTGTGTCCTCTTTTGGAAGCCCAAAGAAAATAGTTTCGCTTTCACAACGAAACACAACGTCTCCAGGACATGGCGCCGGCGGCAGCAACAATACTACAGTGAGAATAAAGTCGCGCCTTCTTTTATTGGGTATACATTTGGGCGGTGTTTTGCAAATCTCCCTACATCGTGACGTAGACATGTGGGGGTGTTTGAATGAGCCATTTTAGGGGGGTGTGGTCGAGTCTTAACTTTTATAAAGAATATCTCTTTGGTTTTGAGACTTTAGTCTTTGCAACTTCAGGGATCTTATCTATGCACAAACAGCTTGTAACACTCCAAAGAGAAAGGAAAACTTGAATGCATCATATGACCCCTTTAACAATGTGCTCACCACCTTTTTGGGCCTTGAACGCGGTAGTTCCATTGCTGTCTATGCAGGGTTAAAAAGCTCTCGGATTTCACAAAAAAATATCTTAATTTGTTTGGAAGCAGTAAAGTTAATTTATTTTGCTTTTCTAACTATGCATGATAACATACAGTACTATCCGTGACCCAAATAAAAAAAGCCTGTGACCCATTTTAGGTCCACCAGATGGGATGAACAGTCTCTATCGGTTCTGTCTCCTTGTGTTTCTCTATAGTGAGGAGCTCCCTCTTATAGTGTGAATACAGCAATAATGGCTAAGTGAGAGAACCTACCGTCTCCTGAGCGTCTTTGGCGCCGGGTCTCTGTGGAGTCGGGGTAGACACATCCTCTGTCGGCTGGTCTAGTTGGTTGCAGTCCAGCTGAATAAGCCCCTGACACTCCAAATGACATGTGTAGCTGCAGTCTGGAGGCCAGAGACAAACAGGACACACACAGTCACTAACAGCCATGAAGCACACAGACAAACAGCACAGTTTAGAGAGCCAATGAGGGCTGCCAACACTCTTCCAGCTCCTTTAAAAGAAAAAGGCTTGAAAGGGTTGGAGGAGGACTGGGTCATGTGTTTTTTTACTGTAAATGTCTGTGTCAGCATGAGCGCAGAAGCCTTGGAGAAAATCGACTGGAGCTGGTGATGATAAACTGACAATCTGCATGTTGCGGACATCTGTCTCAGACACATGCGCTCCACAAACTAGAGACAGCAAAGACGCTTCAGAATGAACAGTGACAGTGTCTCATTTACATTAGACAGAATGTCTGGTGTGTCCTCCACATAAACATTAATTATAAGAATGGAATTCAGTCATGTGCTTGGTTAAAACAGTGCCCTATTCATTCACTCTCAACTGACCTGACCCCAAGATAGATGT
This sequence comes from Spinibarbus caldwelli, assembly GCA_039654775.1. Classification (NCBI taxonomy): domain Eukaryota; kingdom Metazoa; phylum Chordata; class Actinopteri; order Cypriniformes; family Cyprinidae; genus Spinibarbus; species Spinibarbus caldwelli. Next base: position 9,393,433 of record CM077254.1, read on the forward strand.
TTATAAAAATCAGAAGACCTTATTTCTTTTACTCAGTGCCAACTAGCAGCTGTAACCTTTATTACATTGACATCAATTGCGCTTTTTGACATAATTGTTGTGTGTGGTTCCATCTAGTGGATGTTGCATATAAAATATTGCACCATTTGCACAGGAGGAAGAGTGACTTATTAGATGAGCGAATCTTTTTCTATTACACTTTATTATTTCTTAAGAGATGCATTTTAATAATTAAAAAATCAAATAAATAAATGCCTATATTTACATAAAATATAAGAATTTAATAATGTAATAATAATAATAATAATAATAATAATAATAATAATAATATTTAAAATAATAAAAAAGTATCAAAATAATAAAATAATACAAATACTTAATTTTATCTGAAAAAAAATATATAAATGGAATTAAAATATACTAAAATAAAAATAAAAATGCAACTACTAAATGCATATAATATAAAAACTAATTTAAAAGAAAATATAATATTATATAATATCATATAATACATATTTATATATTACTTGCATATTTATATAATATAAAATTATAAAATATTCTCAATAGGGTAACAATCAGGTTTAGAAGATTAATCGCTAGATGGCGCCACTGTGCCAACAACTTCAAAGGTTAACGGAGGCCAATGAAATAAGGTTATTAAAGGGCTGGAACAGACAACTGCTGTTTAATTTTTGCCAAGAAACGTTTCATTGACACAGGGGTTCATTATTTCCTCCCATAATTGCCCATCCAGTGAACTTTTTCCACATATTTGCTTTGGAAAGTAGCATATTTTATAAAAGCGGATGCAAGCTGCCCTCATCATCCTAAAATTCCCATTAGCATCATAAGAGAGATAATAAAATGACCTCAGATCAGCGCAGGGAGTAAATTCAATAGCTCAAAGGCACTCTGAGCCACACAGTAACCAGGGAAACGACACTGCACCACTGGATATTCTCCAGCACAGGCTGACTGTGATTTTTCACAACATGGTGTCCTACAGTGAGGCTGCAATGTCATATATATTCTATAAATAGTCTGTGGCCAACAACACAAAGTGCTTTAGTGATAATGGCATAGAAATGGTTTGTTGTTTTTGCAATCACATGATAACAAAATGACTGAGGTATCCGTCTCTACACACAGCGGGAGTGACAGATGTCAACAGTGAATGCTGATTGATTATCAGCGGACTGATTATCAGTGCCAAACACATTGCTACTGTCATTGTGGAAGAGCAGGGAGGTGCAGATCACTCTGAAAGAAGATTGTGAATGCTAAGAGCCTATACACAACGCAGATAAGTCACATGCAAAATATAAATCTTCAGGGGAGTGTTGAGCGAGACTATGAGAAAGAGTGTCCAAATCAAACAGAATGACTCAGGGTCAGGAAATGCATTATGGGAGGAGGTGAGGCTTCCGTCCGTTCTGACTCTCAACTTCAACCTCAGCCTGATATCAACAGTGTGCTTTAATGCAACACCCTGATAACTTTACGCAGCAATGACTATTAAATGAAAAACCTGACACGTGCAGCAGTAGTCAGCTGCCATGGATCATCCTGCAAAATGGGTGCCTTCATTTACATGCCTTCATTTTTTTTTTTTTTAACCGACTGATTAAAATATAAAAGCTAGAATCTTTTTTTAGATATGATTTAACAATGTATTACTAAAAGATTTAATAAATTATTTATTTTAACCCTCTATGGGATATCGTCAGTTATAAATAACACTAAGAAAATTGCATTTAAAATACAATATTAAAGTTCAGCCAACAAAATTTCATTTTAGTGATGTCAAATGACATCCCATTCAACCAGTAAAATTAAAATTTATTTACCATGTGCTTCACATTTTTGGTAACAAAGTAGTAAAGAAGGCATTAGCACATGTTAAGGCTCCATAGTGAGCTCATTTTAGACTAGAAAATACATATAAATTCAAGTTATAAAAAATTTAATTGTACATCCAAATGTGTTTTCTAAAGTTTTTTGTCATTTTTAATGCACTTTTTTTTTTTTTTTTTTTTTTAAATATATGTAAAATATAAAGTCGATTATTTTTTCAAGCTGTGAATTCACAATTAGTCCTATAGAAGTATTATTAAAAAGAAGTTGTGTCAAACCTGTCAGTACCACTTTTCCACTTTTAATAAACTTTTATATACATTTTAAAAAATGTCATAATGACATTGTCATCTTTTCAAGAAGATAACACTTCAAGGACGAGTTCTTTTTATCACTTGTGAGACAATGTTGTCAACCGTCTTACTATTTGACCAGTAAACAACTGATAATCAAAAAGAAACATCAGCTTTAAATTGTCTTTTTAAAGCATCTTGTAGTTTCATGAGATTATGCTCAAGGCTTTTAATGTCAAATTAAACGGGACAACTTTCAACCCCATTAATATCATTCCTGATATCCTTCTAAGTACTGACATGTATTAATTTAGCTTGAATTTGCAATTTATTCATAATTAAAAGTATTAGAAAAATTTTACAAAAATTTTAGTTTAAAATAATACACAATTTTACTTGAAAATTCACACTATGTATGCATCTGTTGCATAGAATGAACCTAATAAAAATATGGGTCAAAGACTTTAAAGGTGTTGAAGTTCAATCAGCAAGTACTGACGAACTAGAAATCAAAACACTTCGATTTCAATAGTATCAGTTTATAGACTATTCCAACCAAATCTAAATGTCCCAAACAAGATTGGAGGTTTACAACAGCCAAATCTTCTTTGAAACTCTTTAGATGAGGTAATTAGTGCCACAGGATGCTCCCAGAGCCCATGTCTTTATCCTTCAAACTGTGTGCTCACATATGCTCCCCTCCATCATCACATGTCCTTACTGCAAAGCAGTCTGAACCCCCTAAACCTGATTAATCTGAGGAGAGTGCCGCCAACCGCTAATCATGGACCGTCACCTTCTGGGGTTACAGACAGAAGAACTGTAAAGAGATTTAACACGTCTTTGTACGTGCTTTCAGTGTGGAGGATTATACAATAAGCATGATTCTCCCATAATGGACCACCAGACGGAATATTACTGGCAGGTACCATCATCTGTCTGGAATGTAAAATCACTCCTAAACAAGGCGTCCTCAAAAATCAATTAAACTCAATAAAACATCCACATTTTCAGATTAGTTAATTCTGTTTCTCAAGTAAGTATTATTTAAACCACCATTCATAAGTCTGGAAACACTTACAAAATTAGCCTATAAAAGGTTTTCTTAGTAACAGCTGCTGAAAATGACACACAAATCACAGATAACATGTAATTTAAAAATATTTATTCTAATTATTTATTAAATTAAATAATGCACGGTATTTTGATTCCTTAATGTTTTAGTGTTTCTATAATTTTTGAATGCAGTTTTATCATTTTTTGCTGTTGTTATGACATACATTGATGTACATTAAAGTGTTTTTTTTTTTTGTGTGTGTGTGTGTGTGTGTGTTTTCAATTTTGTCACTGACAACAGACACAGGAAGAAAATTTGCATCATGATAATATTTTAAAAATTTCAATTAAAACATGCTTAAATGGGGGGGGGGATCACAAAATATGAACAGTGCAATAATAAATTTTAAAGAAAAAAAATCACTAAATAAAAATAAAATAAAAAACACAAAGTAAGTACATAAAAGTAGAAGATGTGCAAATGGAAAGTGCACTGTTAATGAAAAATGGTATACTAAAACATTAAATGGGGAGGGGGGGGGGATCACAAAATATGAACAATGCAATAATGAATTTTAAAGAAAAAAATAAAAAATGGTAAACTAAAACATAGAGACTATAGCTTTTTTGTACTTGAATCCATGTAACCAGTTTACAACAAGTATAAACATGCCTAGAGTTTGCCTTCTAAAAGCTGAAATCCTGATGTCCAAGGAAAAAAAAAAAAAAAAAAACATTCCATGCACAATATATTTGTGAAACACACTCATGTGGAGAAAAATCTAATAAACACTTCCTATATTTCCTCAGAAGCACATGAAACCGAGAGTATTTGTTTAGCCGCAGAGCCTTATGAACAGAGTGGCCACACTTGTGTTCTCGAGTAACGCTGGGGTCATTGCTAGAGAAACCCCATGGATAGAGCACTGCAGCATAGTTTACATAACCTGGAAATGCTGCAGTGCTGCCATAAAACAGGAGTGCTGATGACAGAGGAGGTCAAACTCTTGTCCTTGTCACATTAAACACAATGTTTATTCGGCCATGTGTGGAATTTCCTCAGTACGAGAGGTCAAATACGCATCTCTGGGTCTGTCCCTTTAAAACATCACTTCCCACTAGAACATAGTCACTTCCTCTTAGAGTTAACCACGTCTGCTGATCAGTAGAATCATTTTGGCTGTTTAGCTGGAAAAGTGTGCCAAACTCCCCTCTGAGAGCTGGAATGTAAGGGGGAGTTTATAGAGGGAACAAGAACACTGAAAAAAAAAAAGGGCCTTTTTGTCCCTCACGCGCCTTCTCACCTCCTACTTCCTCTGACATTTCTGATCTCCCCTTCTCTTCCATACATCAGCATTTTTCCACCTCAGCAGTCACAGTTCCTTCTCAGAGCCGCGGCTCAGCTGTACGCACGCTCCTACAACCTCTTTTACTCTCTGTTTCTCAGATTCTGCATCGGTCAGCAGCATTTTCTGCCTTTTATTTTTCTCTCGGCCAAGTCAGACAACCTACCCCTATAACCTTGCTGTCCATCTTTTCCCATGATTCAAGCATGCCCTTCATAACAAAAGTGAAGTTTCATTGGCTCATTTGGATTTTTGTAGAGGGAACCAGTGTGGTGGCATACGAAAAACGTCACCACTGCACTGCTCTGTTCACACACAAAATAGTATCATATTCCAACAACCTGGTCCCAGTGGAACCTATCTAACTGAACCCTGCAATTTAAACCTAAAATAATGTTTCTAAATTAGAAACAGACACAAAAACTCCAATAAAGACACAAACACAGCAGCAGTTTGACTAAAACACACTGGTTCATTCAAACAGCAACAAATGTGCTAAAGTAAAGAACCTTTAGACTCCCATACAATGACCGCTCTTTATTAGAGGCCTGATGAGTGTGTAGTATTTTAAAACGTGTAGTTGTATTATATTGAGCAAGCATAGACATACTTTACCATTCATAGACAACCCTTGGGATAATAGTTATGGGTAATTGGTGGGTATTTAGTCTGTAATTAAACTGAACAAATCTCTTCTGTCTTAAGAGGGACCAGACAACAAAATCTGACCTTTCTTTCCAGGTGGAATTTTGTCCAAATCTCAGATTAAGTTGTGAGCAATTCTGCAATAATTTACTAATTGAAATGCTGATATTAAAATTAGGGCCAACTGATAAGCATGATAATTATTTTAACGTTTTGGCTGTATACAAATATATGGTGATACCAATATTAAAATACAATACTACAGTGTACTGTAAAAAAAGACAATACTATTTCAGTCTTTCTACTTCACAATTTCATGTTTAATTCAATGTTATTTGCAGTTTCTTTGTAATTATTAGTGATTTTCTTTATCCATTTTTTGAGGGAAAATTGTTAATCCTATACCATTTTTTTTCTCAGTGTATTTTTTTCCAAATAAATGAGAAATTTAATCAGTTGTAATAAATGCTACAAGTGTATTTATGCATCACAAAATTATAAAATATGAAAAATTTCTATTTATTTTAAGATTTTCTGTTAAGTGTTCTTAAACTATCCCCCGGTTTCACAGACAAGGCTTAAGCCTAGTCCTAGACTAAAATGTAAGTCTGAGCTGTTTCAACTGAAATAAACTTGCACTGACTGATCTTAAAATATATCAGTGCCTTTGTTTTGTCTCAAGATGCACACCAGTAATGTTTTTTTCTAAGCATGTTTATAAAAAATACTTAAATGTCCTAATTGAACTATGGCCTAATCCTGGCTTAGTCTAAGCCCTGTCTGTGAAACCGGGCCTGTAAGTTTTAAAAATTGGGGACATGGGCATGCATAATCTTTAAAATAGTATATGTTACTGATATATCTGCATCTGTTACAGTGTCTACATTCTTATTTGCTAATCTATTGATTACTCTGATGTGAGTGAAAGAAGTCAAATCACTTTTTAGGCACTCGTTAGACTGAGTTTATCCACCTGGCAGTGACTAAAATTCCCTTCTCACTCCCCTTCACATCACTACATCCATCTATCCATCCTCTCACAGACACGGTTGTTCATCCCATTTACACCCATACTCATATTCATACCGAGGCTGAAATACATTGTAAACATATGAATGTTTCATTCACATGACATTCAGAAACTACAAACTTCGAGAGTCTTCCTCTCTTTATTCTTACAGCATTCCTCTCTTTATTTTTTCTGTTTCTCTTTCATGCCTCATTTTATTCCCTTCCTCCACAGCTTCCTTATTTCTTTATTTTCCATGTAGACACACCCACATTTAGTGTAGTCGCTGGAAAATCACGGGCAACCCAAAACAGAAAAAAAGTGACTGAATATTGTGAAACGTGTTTCTTTTTTTCCCCCATCTCCACACTTGTACACATTGTAAAAAAGTAGAAACAATCAAACAAATTATGACATAAAAATGATGATGGAAATATAAATTGTCAAGAAAAATAAATATGTTTATGTTAAATATATGTATTTGATTATTGTATTATTTTATATATTGTATTTTTAATTTTTTTATTTATTATTATTTTTTAAATTCAACATGTATCAAAATGTTCTTTTAGTTCCTTGTTCTTAATAGAATACTGCAAGAAAAAAGAAAATATCGTTGATATCCAGGGAGGAATTAACCCACAGTAAAACAACGCCTGGCACTCTTTGTTTATACCCTATTAAAACATAATAAATAGAAATAGCCCCGATCCCATTAATGGTTAGCTTAGGGAAAGTAAGGCCTACGGAGGTGTAAAGTATCGACACAGTGAAAATCAGGATGTTTTGTCTTGTGAAGCATGGGAAAACCTTTTAGATGCTAAAGATGCTGAAAGTGCACTAAAATCCAATCTAATGGATTTAATAAGCTGCACTGGTCAGGTCTCTGCAGTCCTGAGCACATGCCACGGACACAGCCTCACATGTACAGCTAGCTGATTCACAGAGAATGTCAACTTGAGCCTGATTGCAGAACACTGGGGGTGGGAAATTGTCAACTGAAATTGAAAGCAATTGTGAAGGGTGGATCGCTACTGACAAATAACATAAAGAAGTGTGTGTCTAGTGTTTACTTTGAACACAGATGCTGACAAAGTCTGAATACAGACAGGTTTGTTTAGGGTCTTATCAGCATTTCACAGCCAAGCTTTCACAATCAAGCTCACATGCACAGATTCAGTGTCAATTTGAGCTGACAGAATACTTCTATACTTCAGTCACATCTTTAGTTATGTTAAGTGTAGACATAATGGCTCATTAGATTAAGGCCTTTAGGCCATGTTCACACTGCAGCTCATTCTGGCCAAGAACAATTTACTTAAAAAGAAAAAAAGCAACTGACTAAACAAGTAAAGGGACAAACCACAGGTTATTTAGTATTTATGTGGTGTTAAGCAGGTTTATATGAAATAGGTTATGCTGCAATTTTAGACTGACAGGAAAAAAAATTAGGCAGAAACTATGAAATACAAAGCATTTTAGTGAAGTAACTGTGTGTGTGTGTGTGTGTGTGTGTGCGCGCGTGTATATATATATATATATATATATATATATATATATATATATATATATATATAGAGAGAGAGAGAGAGAGAGAGAGAGAGAGAGAGAGAGAGATTTACATAAATTTACATTTACATGCTATAAATGTTTACATTATTACAGCTGATTGATTGTTTTAGGCATTATTTTGGACTATTTGGCATTTGTTCACCTCATTCCAATGCTCAAACTTCAATAAAATACATTAAAGGGATAGTTCATGAAAATTGAAAACGAAAATTACTCCATGATTTACTCACCCTCAAGCCACACTCGGTGTATATGACTTTGTTCTTTAAGATGAATACAATCGGAGTTATATTAAAAAGGCATTCAATTCTGAAACGAAGAGATGTGTCTGTTTATGAAGAATATCTATATTTAAAACTTCTAGCTTAGAGATTATGGTTTATATATTTAAATATGGATATTCTTCTTACACAGACGCAGTGATTCACTTTAGAAGGCCTTTATTAACCCCTGGAGCTGTGTGGAGCACTTTCTTTGATGGATGGGTGCACTTTATTCTTCTTCTTCAAAATCTCGACCACTATTCACTGCCATTATAAAGCTTGGAGGAGCCAGGACATTTTTAATGTAACTCCAATTGTATTCGTCTGAAAGAAGAAAGTCATATACACCTAGCATGACTTGAGGGTAAGTAAATTTGGGTGAACTGTCCCTTTAAATCCTGCTTGAGAAGTTGGTTATTTACTTCATGACATATAAAATTCACACCGCCCGCTGCTGATTTGTGTCTCACTCAGCATGTGTCATCCACAGCAGTGTGTCAGTGTGTGCGGGAGCTGATGGCTAACGTCATCATGAAGCAGAAAGAGTGAGAAAAGTGCTGCCGTCATCTCATGCACTCGTCAACTCGTCAAGCATTTCCGAGACTAAAATGGCTCATATTTGCCAAACAGCTTTAGTGCTAATTGGATTGGCCATGACTTAGAAAGTGAAGTCTACTGGGAGTTAAGAGCCAGATGTGACGCCATTATCAGAGCACGCAGTCTGTGGTTCTGCATTGACACTTTAAATGTTACTATAGGCTACATGTCCATGTCAATAAAAGAGCACTGTTATGAAAACTTAAGCACACGGGCAATCACCTTCACACGTGAATCCATCAATCTCCACTTTCTTTGAAACTTAGAAAAAGAAGTCATCAGTGTAGCTTTCTTTTTATTCAAGTATGATACTAAGTGAACAGAAGGGAAGTTAACTTGCACTAAAGCAGATCACTTTTTATTCATTAGGCTGGTGTACTGTATCCCAGTCTCCGTCTACTCAAAGAGGCATTCCGGTCTAGATCAATGGGAAATTCAATTTCACCTCCCTTGGCTTCTGATCAAAACGTCATTTTGCCAAAAACAGCACTGAGATCAAATTCATCCACTGATGCCTGCGCGTCTAGCTTGAAATAGAGACGAGAATCCATATGATATGATACATTGGGTCAATTGGATTCCACAAACACAGCGTAACACAGACAAACTTACTAATATTAATAAGTGGTGCTTTTTAGGGGAAGCCAATACTCCAAGTATTAAACTTCAGTACTTATATCAATGTGCTACAGACATGAATGATACCTCAAACTGGGTGGTTTGTTATTCTGTCACTTTGTAAGCAACACCCAAGAAATCACCAAGAACACCCTAAATATCACCCCAAACCCCCCAAAAATGTCTAGAAGAGATCACTCAGAAATCTCAGGCATCTACATAGCAACATGTTTTCAACCATTTAAAACAGTGAAGCAGCTGCTTAACACCCTTTCAATCACCCACCACACTTGAGCAAATTTTGTCATTTTGTTTAGAAAATGTAAATTTAGGATCAGGAAAATCTGGTGTTGAAACAGCGGCTCTAGCACAACGAAGAATTATCCTGACTCCATGCATATGCATGATTACATTGCACTCTCTCTGCCTGATTTACTGGCACGTTCCAGAACCACAGAAGCTTTTAATGGCTGAGTTACAGATCAATGTCTATTCAACACATGAATGGACAACAATAGATACAACATGAGAGAAAAAAGGAAACCCAGAGGGAAAGAAAGAGAACAAGAGAGCAGGAAAGGAGAACGAGAACGTGATGCGGCAACAAGAACAGAACAAGGCTATTTAAGGAAGGTAAAAGCCACTGCGGAGCTCTGTCACTGAAGCCTAATTGGACAGGTCTAGCCACAGAGGATACAAGTATATTAAGGTCGAGGTCGAGTCTCACACTGACTTACTAACCCAAACCCCATTCTATCTCAGCCCCCATCCACATATTTCTCATCTCTCGGACTCAAGTTACCTGATAACATGAGTGTCCCGCTACTGCTGGAGCGCCGCAACATGCGGAGGCCCTCGGACCAGGAGCGGGACTTGGGCAGGCGGCGGAAGAAGCGTCCTAGGCGCTTGGAGACCTGTCCGAAGCAGGCGCTGGCCACCGCCTCCTCTGTCCTCATCTCCGGCAGCATGACCGCCGCTATCTGCGGCCTGTGGCGGCCATGACCCCAGTGCCACCACTGCGTCCCGCTCCAGGTGCCGGTCCGTGAGCGGCCTCCGTCCCGGTTGGGGCTGGGTGCCTGTGGCTCCGTTGCGTCACGGTGTGGGCTCCCTGCGCCAGTCGCTCCTGTGTGTCCACCATCGCAGGGCTGCGCTCGGTTTTGTGTTGTGCACTGAATGCCCCCCTCCTCCCTGCCTTTCTGCCACCCTGCACCCCTACCCTCTGACACAATCGCCCCCTCCGCTGACTGGTGGTACTCTCTCTCCTGTTCTTGTCTCTCTGCGTCCGTGCTCCTGTTTTTCTCACGCAGTGCAGAACTTGTACCAGCTCAGACTGCACCCACTCATCCTGCTCTCATAAGCATGTTTTTCACTGAATCCTTAAAGGCACAGCCGCACTGCTCTCCTGCCTCCTACTCTCTTTTTCCTCTCCCTCCCTGTCCTTCTCCCTCCATCTCGATCGATCCGTCAATCTCTCTCTCTTCCTCCCTCTATGCCTCTCTCCTGTCACTCTGTGCCATCGTGCCACTTCCTGTGTGAGAATACAGTCCCACGCTTGGAGAAACCTGTTGTCCTGAAGGACGTCTCAAGTTATTTATCTAATATATCAACAAGTATATTAATGCATCTCATATTCCAATTTAGAGATTCAGTGATTGGATTATTCAAAAATAAATGTATTTTAATGATATAATAGCTCATAAATGCACCTCGTATTCCAATTTATAGATTTAGAGGTTTGGTTATTCCAACATAAATTCATATGAATTAGCTAATAAATGCATATATAAATGCATATTGTATACACTGTATAATGAATAGATCCAATACCTCAATAATGCATCTCATATTCCAATTTATAGATTCAGAGGTTAGGTTATCATAAAATATAACGTATTATTGATCTAATATATCAACAAGTTTATTAACGCACCTCATATTCCAATTTAGAGATTCAGAGGTTTGATTTTTGTAAAGGTTTAATGAGCTAGTGCTTGAATAATACACCTCAATACATCTCATCTGTATCATGAAACAACTGATTTACATTTATAAAAGCAAACCTTGCCCCATTTAACCAAATAATACCCCAGTGTTAAGCCAAAACCTATAGAACAAATAGCAAGAAATGCATATTTTGCTTTTGACTTCTGTTGACTATAATAGATGGGGTGGCACATTTCCTGCTGTCCTCACCCCAGGTCTCCTTAAAGAGAGAGTGAGTCTGAGAGAGATAGACGCGGAAAGAAGTAGCCAAGGGCAGCCTAATTATAGCCTGAGATAACTCCCAACGGTTCTGTCATACTTTTGCGTACTCACTCCTCCTGTTCAGCAATAACTGCCCCGTACACCCCACCACAGACCTCATTAACACATCTTTACTTCACACACGCATGAAACACAACCCACTCTACACCTCCAACTCAAACTGACTGCCTGATACTAATATCAAACCAATGAAGCCTTCATGCACTAGCTGCTTATCCAACCTCTGAATACTGTGAAGTCACAGTACTCAAACAGGAAGTGATGATTTAACAGGCCCAGTCCATCTGTCGCTTGAGGTGAATGGTGTATTGAGAAAGTATACAAAGCTTTTGCTGTTTAACCGTGTGTTTCAACAAGGATAACTCTGTGCACACATAACCACTAAAACATCTACAACATGAATAACATGTTTTCAATGGGTTTTTGTGGTGCACCCAATCAAACTTGTGCCAGGGGTTTGATTTCGTTTGCAAAATTGAGAATTGGGGAAGCAGCAAACTTGATTTACAAGTTTTCACATCTTGTTTAACTGAAGTGGGATGTAAAAGCTATAAATGCTTCCATTTCAGTTGAAAGAATAGACAGCCAAGTATAACGCAGACATCTCATATTTCTCTCTTAATAAGTTTAAGTTTTTTTACATTTACGGCTGAATCCAGAGCTTCCAAAGGTCAGAAAGTAAACAACACATTACATCTACCCAGCAGCATCCCTTTACCTCATCGAGGCCAAAAAGAAAACATTCCTCTTTCTAGTATTACAGTGTGTCTGAAACTTTTAATTAAAAATCAATCCGATGTCTGACTGGCATCCATAAGCTATAATCCATCTGCAATATGGCTAATAAAAACAGTTTTACTCCAGCATGGATTAAACTCAAAGACAGACAGGCAGCATCCCTCCATTGCAGACGGATATGTGCTGAATTGGGTGGGGGAGGCTGCCAAAAACCCAGCCAGATTAGACAAATAAAGCCAGACTGAAGGAGAGAGAGAGAGCAGGTAAGACTGATGCTTTGAGACAGGCCCATGCAGTGAGGGACGCTTTTTAAGACACTCAGTAACTCTGAGTCACCCTAGCAGGGAGGTGGAGGCTACCTGAGGAGAACTCACTAATTCTTCTTGACTAAACCTTGAGACCTTGTTTAAACCTGCCGTGACTCAGCCTAACACATATCCATCATATAAAGGGAATATAATTCAGAAACAGAAAATTAATAATGGTAGTACTAAACACAATGGAGCATGCCTTTCACAATCCGTTTAGCCATGTATTTGGGCAATCGAAGACTAATGAGAGGTTTCAGGTTTTGACAGTGTATGTTGGCTGAGCAAGAAAGAGCTGCCTTAGAGGAACATTTTATTGTTCAAAGGATATTCTTTTATAGCTCAGGATAGATTTTATAGCTCTATTTCATAGAGATTCCAGATATGTTTCTTATAAAAATTCTTTGAATTTTAAATGGGACTATTGTTTATATGGTAAGAAGACATACTGGGAAAAAAGCTAAAAAATGTGGTAACATCTAAATTAAGTGATTCTATCCAAAAAGGTATGCAGATTGGTCCAAAATTATTAAACAACACGCAATTAACTTAAAAAAAAAAAACGTTACACCAACAAAACAAAACTTAAATGTTACATCTGATAGAAATAGCTCCCTTAGCAACAATTGTTACTACTTTTTATAGTGTGTATATATAAATAATAATAAAAATAATATGTACTGAATACCACAGGTCAAATAATCTAGGAAGAATCTGATGAGAAATGTTTGAAGTCATATTTAAATGTAGTTTCTTATTGTATATTTTTGTATTTTGGTTTCTTGGCGAATGAGTGAAGTGCAAGACTCTGACACTATTCAGAGACTATTAAACGGATAATTTATTCAATAATGACTTTCTTTTTCTGAAGAACACCATAAATGCCTTTTTTCATCAAGGAAAACATCTGAGAATCAGGTGACTTTAGCAAAAGTCTCCATTTGTTCTCTTATGTATTGTATTGTTATCTAAGAGAAACAATTGATTTATTAAAGAGACCTCATTTGTGTTTTTTCTTTCCTTTGGGAGAGAGTATGAGCACAAAGGAACTGTTTATAGGTGAACGTAACCACTGATGTTCTCCGACTGCCTCTTTCATTCAGTGAGTATAACTACGGGCTGTGTGCACTAAAATGGTGATCTGTAGTAGTCAAGACGCTCCATCTTTAGCCCGTCTGCACCATCGCAACCTCTTAAATACATCATTTCCCAGATTGCTCCAAGACACTTCTAAACAAAAAAATCAACAATTACAAACTACAATGTTGTGCTTTACCCATGAGTGACTTCTGGTCATGTGCAATAACTATAGCAATGCTATAGGGACATCTCAACATACTAGAGAAAAGAAACCAGTGCTTATGGTGAAGGCATATCAGGACATGCTCTTGGAATGCTACACAAAACCCCCATGAACTGAAAATGGCAAAATTTAGAATTTGGAAATCCCCAGTGTATCCCATTCTGATTCTTAATGACAAACCACAACAAAACTACCAGGAAAAATTACACCCAACCCTGGCATTTACAATAAAGGTTGAGGAGAAAGAGGAACACATGTTTAAAACTCCTGCAGTTTCAATGAAAATAGTGGAACTCTATGAGATGTGATAAGGAGCTTCTGCAAACACACATTCATGGCTCAGTAAGGGAGAAATACAACATTCTGCTCGACTGGCTATACTCTTCAAGTACAATTCTGTTATCGTTTACACACCCTCATGTTATTCCAAACCTGTGTAACTTTCTTATGCAAAACACAAAAGAAGATATTTTGAAGAATGTTTCAACTATTTTAATCAATACAACGGACCCACTGGCTTTTATTGTATGGTCAAAAAATACTAGAAAGAAAGGCATTTTTTTATTTTTAGGTGACCTATGCCTTTAAAGGGACTATTTATAAAGAAAGGACTAAGAAAGAAAGGACTAAGGGAGAGTTAAAGAGACACCCACATTTGACTTTTCACTGCACTGGAAGGTCAGAACAGTCATTGGGGTTAATGTATAATCCTAGAATCATCCCCAACTTCTAAATGACACACTCCATAAACCCCTGCAGTTTTGCTGTCTGCCTCTTATGAAGCCGTTCACTGCAGTACCTTTTCCAAAAGAGAACTGCTGACACACTGCTAACTCAGCAACGCTTTACACATGCACACACGCATACACGAGCAAACAGATGCACCATGTGCACACACACAGAACTAAACACACAAACACACAGGCTGAACCTTATGTTCTCAGGGTGCATTGGGGTAAACTCATTCATTTCAGATCACGGTAGGACATTCTAGCACTGCATGAATTTAATCTCTCAAATAGACTGTGTTGGCGGAGCTTTTTTTGAAGCATAACGTCATTCTGTTCTACATCATTCACAGATCTATTTCTGTATCTGTAAGCAAAAATTAAATGGAATTTGGTTTTGGTTCTCTTTTACAAACCTGTCCAAGGAACAAGGTTTTGTTACCATCAAGTGAATTAGATTAAATGTATAATGGGACAGTGGAGTGCAGCAACAGCAATACCAGAGCAGAGGCAAAGCATGCAAAGAGAGGAAGCAAGTACCTCTAAACCATAAAATCCAAAATGATTCAAACAGGGTAACTGGATCCCACTTCAGATTCTTACTTTATTTATTTAAAAGGCAAGCGGACCTCACTCGCATGCTTCAAATGTTTCACATTCCTATCTCCAGACAATCAGAGACCTCTGGGTGACAATACTTGATTTAAGAATCCCCAAGGATCTGGATGGGGTTGTCGTTCATATAGAACTAATCAAACTTGACAAATAACGAAACAGAAAAACAAACAATGACCTCTGCTGGGAACTTCCCCCTCATCCTCCGTGAATCCTCCACATGTATCAGCATGCTTCATCTTCATTAAACATACAGGAAGTTCCTTTAACACTGGAGCCGCTCAAACAACCCCTTCAGCAGAACAAAACAAACACTTGTGTACTTTATAAACACAATGTATATGTATATGGACATTCCTTAATGTATCTCTCTTCTATCAAATCCTGTTTTCTATCCATCTCATGGTTTTGGTTTTAAAAGAATGCTGAACAGTTTTTTGAAGAGATTTTTGCATTAGAGATTTTTCCCTCTTCCTCACAATTTAAACACTTATCAAGTTTAGAGAGTCTTTTACGTATGCTGAAAACATACAACAAATGAACATAACGATTTATCTACTTTTAAGTCCATCCAACCAACTATTTATTCATCTGTATCTGTCCATCAATCCATTCAACTATATTTCAATCTATCCATCTGTTCATTATTTATCCATCCGTCCAACTATCTGTTTATCCTCGGACCACTCGTCCATGCATCCCCCTACATCCCTCCATCCATCTAACTCTCAATCCATTTGTCCATTCATCTATCATTCCTCTAACCCTTCTAATATGCACCCATTTAATCCTGCATCCGTTTGTCCATCCATTATTAAATCCAAACTATAAACCTATTTTTATCTTTCTAACCTGCCAATCATTTGTTAATGCATCCATCCACCCTACATTCATCTATCTATTCCATCTGTTCTCATCTATCTATCTATCTATCTATCTATCTATCTCTCTTTTTTCGTATTTGTACATTTAACCATCCAGCCCTTCATCTTCACCTATTCATCATCCATCCAACCTCCATTCATCTATCTATCTCAGTATTTGCACATTTATCCATCCAGCCCCTCAGCTGTTTCCATCAGTACAATTCATCCATCCATTCTGCATCCATCCAGCCTTCTTTCTATCCATGCTTCCCTCAGACTTCCCTAATCTTCGGCCTGTTCATCTATCCATCTATCCATCCCTCTGTTTATCTAAGGTCAGGAGAGGAGAGACAGCGGTCACTTACTTTGACACTTCAGCGCAGCGCTGCTGATCTGGCGGTTGCAGGCGTCGCACCAGTCCTGGCTCAGCCGTCTGGAGATGAAGATGTGGCCCTCTCCCCTCTCTGCCTTCACCCTCGGGTCTCTTTGGTTGAAGATGGACCATGCCTCCCTCCTGAGAGGCTCGCTTCGCATCTTCACTACTCCTGACCTTGCCTGTGTCAGCCTGTCGATCGCCAGTCCTTCCAGTTCGTCTGTCGGGCAGCTGAAGTTTGACCGCGCCGAGGGATTGCGAACTTCTTGTGGGGATGAAGACGCATGGATCTTTGCCGTGTCCTTCACCGAGCTTCTGCGGCTCCCGGCACTGTGTCTGCGAAATATCCCGTTATTATTGTTCGCGTTCTCTCGGTCCATGTCCACAATCGGTCCGTGCATATTACTACGAGGCGAGCCGCCACGGCTGTGTGATGCTGAAGGCGGCTCGTGGTTGAATAACGCGAGCGACGCTGAGACTGCGGCTCTCCCGCTGTCCATATCACTCGCTGTGTTTCGCGTAACGATCTTGTCCAGCGACCATTTACGCGTGAATTTCTTCCTGTCGCTCGACTTCAGTTTGTGGAATAGTTGCTGATCCGAGTCGAGGTGGTGTTGAGCAGGGTGCTGTCCTAAAGTGACGGACGCCATGTCTTTCGGTTAAGAGTTGTATGTGGGCAGAATACAAACTAAATTGAAGCGCCAGCGGCGAGAGTGTGACGCGCACACTGAATCAGCCGCGCGCTTTAAATGTCACCGGCTGCGCGAACCTGCCCCTCACAAACCCATGATCTTGTCGCTCACTTCTGTTATTGCACTAAACATCAGAAGAAACAGAATTTTAAAAATGTCAGGACTGCCCCCACAAACTCGTGATTTTGTCGATCACATCTGTTATTCCACTAAATATGAGAAACAGAGAATTTTAAAAATGGCATGAATAAACTAAAGAATTTATAAGAATCTCGTTTACTGTACAACTCACAGTTGCTGTAATTTTTTACATTTATTTTGTTCGGATGAGTAGTCACATTTCAAATATATTTTCTATTGTGCATTTTTTATCTATTTATACATCATCTATAGTAGCCTATATATTGTAACATCTGAAATATAGCCGACATACATATTACATGACGTGTAGTTTACTGTATTACATTTAAATTAAGATGATAATGCTTGTTATTAATAAAATATTTTTAAATAAAAAATGATTTTCACCAATTGTGTTCATGTATTTATTAGCGCCATATATAGTCTGTCAAGTACCACTTTACATTTAAAGGATACCTCTAACCTCACAAAACAGAAGTGAAGATGTTAAAAAAAAAATATATATATATATAAAACATTTAACACGTAAGTTTACAAACTGGCAAAAGGAAAGTTGATAAAATTCCATTTTAAGTCAAACATATGCAAGCTTTGACAGTGAACCACATCGTGGTCTCTGACCATAGTTCCCCCAGAGTGAGGAATTCCCCTCAACTCACACTCTGTAACGTGCCATCAGAACCCACCAAACACATCTTTCACTTTCCATATGGTAATGATCTGTAATACAGCAAGGTATGAGTCTATTGACTCTTATCAGTATTTGCTGGAGGATAATATTTGGAGTCATTTGTACAGTTCACACATTGTCAAATAAACAAAGCCTCCTCTAGAGATCCATGCTGTGTGATACTCTGTTGTGATCAATAGACTAATTAAATAAGTGCTATTGCACACAGTTTTCTCTCAAAAACGGAATCAATTACAAAGCAGACTGAACTCTTCTCTCTTTATCCCATGACTGTGCAATAATTACACCATTATTGTCAGTTGAATGCACTGTGCCATCAATATTTAAGTCTCATGAAAACTGCTGTAGTAGTTATAACAGATCTATATTTATATTTTCTTGGCTGTTAAAGTCAATACTACTAGATTGCATGAAGATAAAATGCAGTAACTACACGAACACTGAATCTGAGAAATATGACTTTTGTGATTCATATCAAATCAATCAAAGTGCAGTTTTAAACACTCCTGTTTTCCTTTAATCTGTCACCGGATGGTTCAGGGACTCGAGACCAGTCATAATTCCATTTGCGCTTTGCACATCAGTACACATCATGCAATTTCAGCTGCCTGCCCTGGTAACAGCCATTAAGCCATTAATCTCTTCTTTATGGTTTGAGGGGTTCAACCAAGGACATTTTTTTTTTAGATGTTTTGTTTTGCTTTCCCTTTAGCTCACAGGTCCAGGCTCTGTAAATATAAATATTGTTGTGCATTCTTTGAGGTCTTCATGGTCTGTTGGCTTGAGGTACTTTTTTCTCCACTGGCAGTGTAGAGGTAACTACTGCAAGGCTTAAAAAGATGTTGTCTTGTTAAATTTGAAATGATTTTCTACACAAAAATTTTGGTTGTACACAAAAACATTCACAGCTAAACACCATACAGTACCTTTCTATCATGTTGTTGTTATTCTGTAGCTCCCGTGCCACAGCCTCCATTTCATCCTTTAATCTGTTCATTCTGGAAACAATTTTTATTTTTATTTATTATTTGGAACTGATAAATGCTGTGTCATCTACAATGCAATGGCATACTTGAGAATTATGTGCTCTTCTTTTTTCTGTCCATCCACCCCCTCAGCTCCTACAGGCTGCTGGAGAGCTCTAAGAACAGCTCTGTCCAGAACCTGCAAAGATGGAAAGGAACATGGTCAGGATGCTCTACATCCAAGCTTTTTGAGGATCAGGAACTGTATAAACGTCTGACTTCAGAATAGTTTGTTAGGTTTAGGCAGAAATATATGTGAATTATGAGCAGGAATTAAGGAGAGGACCATACCTGACGCTGCTACTGTAGCCATGATTAGACTCTCCTTACTTATTTATAGTGCAGGGCAACGCGATTTATCGCATTATTTTTCTGCAATTAATCGCATTGTTATGCACAAAATTCAATAATGAATTCAAATGTAGCGTATTGTGCACTTTTTTAATTTAAAAGTACTGCTATATGATCAAAAGTGCAATAACATTTGGTTTGCAAACACTAATTTGATTAATGTAATCAAATTAAATTATAAAACCAAAAGCTATTTGTCACTGCAGGGCATTAACGTTTTATAAAAAATATTTTACAGTTTGCAATAGAAAAACAAGCGCCTCGATCATAACATTATCCCCCAGTTTCACAGACAAGGCTTAAACCTAATCGTAGTCTAAAATGTAAATCTTAGCTGTTTCAACTGAAATAAACTTGCACTGAAATATATCTTAAAATATATCAGTGCCTTTGTTTTGTCTCAAGATGCACCCCAGTAATGTTTTTTTCTAAACATGTTTATAAAAATTACTTAAATGTCCTAATTGAACTATGGCCTAATCCTAGTTTAGTCTAAGCCCTGTCTGTGAAACCGGGCCTATAACAGGCACCTTTCCGAGTAGAGACCTGCACTATCGCGGGACCCAACGCAGCAGAGTGCGGCACAGGACAACACTTGATGGACGAGTGCGGGCGTGTAGAGACTTGTGTGTGCGGGATGCGGGAGAATAAGGGTGTACACACACTAGGCAATCTTAACCGTTCATTTAGCCGGCCCTGGCTTGCTTGGAAGAGGTGGGCCAGGCTCGGGCGCGGTAGTGTAGTGAGCGCTAACCACGCCGGAGAACGGAACTTCTGATACATGCAGCATGATTGCGTGTACATTTCTGAGCGGCAAAAGTGATAGATCTGTAAAGCAATATATTGTGAGAGGGCCATACGTTACTGCATCCCAAAACGACTCAAAATAATAAACCACAAAGTTAACAAAAAGAGGCAGAATTGTGCTTATTGTCGCGCTTTATCGTCGATCGCTACTTTCCGGCATACACCATGCCTATCAAGTACGGGTACGGTTGGCGGTGGAAACGCAAGCTGGATCAGGGTGTTCGGTCCCGACCCGTACCGCTCAGTGGAAAGAGCCATAACCTCCTCAGGGATAACTAGTTATGCCTGAAAAGGGCTGAACAGCCATGATTAGACAGTCCTTATTGATTTTAATAATGATCATTTAAAATTGTAAGTGATGCAAGTTCCACTTGAAATTAATTTTACTTAAAATTTATAATGACTGTGCACAAGGCAGCATAATGAGAAATTTTGCTTTAGTCATGCTATACAACTAAAGTCAACACAAATAAAGAGAAACTGCTGTAAAAATGTAAGTTTTGCCCTCACAGACATTCTTTTCTTTGGGATTGAACCCAAAGTAAGACAAAATTTGTTGTGTAATTTTTACACTGCCTTGTTCAACTTTGGACAAACTTTTTGGAGTGAGTCTGTGAAACACTAAATTTACCTAACCTCCTCAGGGAGGACTTGTCACACCTGAATAGGGCTAAAGACAGACGGTGTGTGTCTTTTGTGGAAAAAAGAGGGCTGACCTTGTTCTGCTGGGCCTCACACACATGCAGATCCCCCATCCTCTGGCGGAGGACAACTCCAAAATGCTCTAGACTCACCTGCATCTCATAAAGAACCCTGCAGAAACAACACTCACATGGTCATCTGCATATGTTGTTCTTTGACTGCTTTTTTGCTGCTTTGACAAAACACCTTTTACAGTAATAAAATGTGTATCAAATATGTTTGACATTAGGGCCCATACATAATGTGATTGGATGGTGTATTCTCAGTCCATGTGACCTCTGTCATACCTGTTCCAGCTGTCAGCAGCCGTCAGAACATCCTGGTATTTCTGCAAACAGTCATCCTTGTATAAACTCTTGACCTTCTTTATGTATGAAGACAGATTGAGCCTGAGCAGAAAATAGTCGTTTCTCAGTTTAATCACTGTGAGAACGGACACTCATTCAAGATGCTCCTGGTATTTAATACTTACTTCTCAAACTTGTGAATCTGCTCGTCATTGTAGCTGAGCTCTGAGACAGAAAGAGAATAAATTAATAGCAGACAGAGCAGTCTTTTGTAAACCTCAACCCAACACCATAGTTTTTTTTTTTTCTATGTGACTGCTCATGATAAGCACTATTTTAGCTGACTGGCTTCTCTGCAGAGTCATATCTAACTTTATCAATGTAGCCAGGTAGAAAGGGGGGTCATATTCTTCTGTCTCCATGCTTGCCTGTCTGGAATGGTCCTTGCTGTCAGATAAGGCAGCACAACAGTGCTTCCCTTCCCTGCAGTGCAGTACAGAGAACCAATCTGACTAATCTCAGCACTGGCTCCACTCATCAAACCCCAAATTCTGCTCCAGGAGTGCGAGTGACAGAAATGGGTCACTAGCTAATATACAGTAAAATCTCACAGTTTGGTGAATTTTTGCTAAGCGTCCAGAAATCATATGACATGTTGAGAAGAACATTTATCATGGGTTTAAAGTACATAATCTGCAGAAGCTCAGAAAGAGTCCTTTGACAGGTGTTGTACTGTAGCTTCATCTGTAATTTGCTGTGTTATATTAATATGAGAGAAAAAAACATGCATCCATTTACTTCCTGTCATTCTGTCTTTGCTATACTGCTGATGTACTGCAACAATCTTCCCCAATAAAACCTCCATCTTCTGGATGCTGCATTAAGAGGAAGAAAAAATAAATTTAATTATTAACATAGGATTAAAATTTTATAAATACATTTTATTTATATAATAATATATGATCAATTTTGTTATAACCTTCCATAATAATATGCAAATGTATAGATTTTAATCAACCATATGAAGTATACATTTTTATTTATTTATATTTTGGAAACAATTTCTAATTAATAAATGCTTATATTTTTTGTTTATGTTATATACATGATAATATGTGATGTTTATTAATGAATTCAATTTACAGAACGAATTAAATCAACATTTGGACAAATGCTGTGCTGAAATGTTTTACCATGTTATGGCACTGCAAGATAAATACATCTATACTTTTTAAGTTTATTTCAAGGTTTTTCAATCAAAAAAAAAAAAAAAAAAAAAAAAAAAGAGAATAAAGAAAAATCTCTTGGCACCAGGATAATAATTTTATACTGTGATGAATAAATTTGAAAATTGTAAACTATCATTTTCCTCCAAATTATCCTAACAGATTGCGTTACCTCTTATCCTGGGCCAGTGTCTCAGAGTGTTTAGACAGCATCACATGCAAATGCTGTAGTTGATTCTGGAACTCTCGAACTCCACTGCCATACATCCGCTGCAAATCCTCTTCAATCTACACACAATGATAAACCTCAAGGATGCAAACTATTGTGTGTTCTAGTTCATTTATTCAATATACATTTTACAAAGCACAACTCTTACCAGTGGGAGTTTTTTCTTATTGTCTACAAAGTCTGGAAACTCATGCGCAAACCTCTGAGCACTGGTTGGGAAGAATCAAGAGACATCCATTACTAAATACCTTACTACGTATAATGCTTATTAAACTAGATTAAGCTTTAGATTCATGATGCCATGTAGTAAACTAAAACACAAATTCAGTCAGTATCTCACTGGTGGATTCTTACAATAGATGAAGATGCTCCTCCGTGCTGATAGAAGAACGCAGCTTCATATTCACCATGGCAATCCTGTGTGCCACATTACTACATTCAAAACCGGTGTTTTCACTGAAAAGTCAAGAATATTGTTATTGGACACACTAAAATGTCAAGAACAGGTTTGGTTTTCTTGTGGCAATAATTATCATGAGACTGACTCACGCAGAATAGTGATTATATAAGAGCTCACATGTAGCTATAGAACCCCTGCAGAATCAGTTCCCTGTACTTCTGGAGTGAGCGGGCTATCCGCAGGTACTGATGGATGACCCCGACAATGGTCTTTAGGAGGAACAAAAACAACAGGACACAGTGTGAGGCTCAGGGATAATGGTGTTATAATGTTCACCAAAAATAAGCACCAGAGATAAAAACAAAGAGGCTTGCTTACCTTGGAGAAGGTGTAATCTGCCATGACCACAAACTTCGTGGGCATCACTGGGGCCTCAGCTACAGAAAAAATGAAAATAGAAGGGATGGCGGAAGAATAAATAGAGACAAAGTTACATCTGTAAATGTTACCAATTTATTTGTGAAAATACATAAAATAAATTACACTGAAAAACAAACTTGAGACTTCAGGGTTCATAAAATGGTTCATAAACTTGGCTTTGTGACATCAGGCACACACACAAAAAACACATTTATTATGTACATACGTTCTTTGTATGGATGGCCTACTAGTTTCTCTGGTCGTCGGCTGATGAGAATGATAGGGCGGTCTGGAGTGGTGGGAGGAAGGTTCACTACTTTCATGCTTGGCTCCAATATGAGAGGATGACCCTGAAAAAGGTACTGTTGAGCTGCCGGTTCAATTCCAGTTTGGGCCTGAATGTCCTCAAACAAGATTGAGACCCTTGAGGACAACAAGAACAACAAAATATTTTGGAATCACTGTGAAAAGTAATTCAGCCTTATTCATACTTATATAAAATTGTAGGTAATCATTTTTAATTGATTTTAAATGACCATTTGGGGACCTACACCCAAATTTGGGGACCTACACCCGAATTTCCATATACAGCAACCTAAAAATGTATTGGGCCACATTCAGAAATCAGAATCAGAAATCTCTTCTCGAGGAGCCCACATACGTGTTGTGAAAGTGGATGTAGATGCTGTGTGCTGTGGCCTGCTGGAGAGAGAAGATGTGGACCGTGATGCGGTGCAGAATGTCAGTAGTGGCAGCAAAGAACTGGACGAAGCCCCAACACTTCTCCTGATTGGCCTCTAGTATGCTGGCCAACACTGGCACCAGCTGGGTCTTTAAACCCCTGTGAAAAAACATAGCCGTTGGTCATGTGCTACCAAGAGGCTACAGTGTTCAAAGAACTATCAAGGATTTCTTTCCAGGATGTTATTCATGATGAATAAAAGCATGAAACTTAAATGAGTCACAAAAGATGCCTATTTTTAATTTGACATGAATGAAAACAATCCAGTGAGCTGTTATATTGTGGATCTTGGTGTTAATCATTAAAAATTTCCAGTAGACAAAAAACTAAGGCAAACATGAAAATTAGACATGACTTAGGACCTTAAAGACTCATTCACACAAAGAACGATAACTATAAATAGGATAACAATAGTAGTGTCCACACTGATGTAAGGCTGAAAATTATCAAAGACTTCTGCTTTCCTGTTCCAAACCTTTCTTCAATAACAAAAGGGCCATTTGGCATTCCTGAAGGCACAGGGGTGCTGATAATGATCAAGGCCTGTAGGCCAACATGTGTATACATTGGGGGTCTACTAATTGTCACACCTTTTGCCCAGTGGGTGAAGCTGTAATCTGCTGATTGGTCAGTTTGAATATCTCACATTTGGCTTTTAGTCACATGGTCAAGGAAGGGATAAAAGAAGATTGCAACTGTTGCTCTGTCTCTTTTTCCTTTTGCTGCCTCTTTTCTAGAGCCTCTTCTTGGGGCTCTGCTCTCTCCACTGTAGGGAAACCACCCTTACACTGACAGATAACATTGTTTATTATATGCATGAGCTGCAGTTATGCAGTTTTCATTGTTCATTGGCTGAAAAAAAATACTCTAATATAATTAGAATGATTATTAAGAATTTGTAGTTATATAGTTATCATCCTTGGTGTGAATGGCCCTTGATACAGTATGACACATTGAATGAATGGTATTTTTCTCTAACATATAAATTAAATATAGCTTTACTGATTGATGTCCATATACAATTTACTTGCCAATACTGTCTGTCCACAAAGTTTTTAACCACACTTTTGCATAGAGAAACTCACTCTGATAGTTGGCAGCAGTGTGGCAGTCGGTTGCTCCATTCAATGGATCCGTCTTCCACCTTCTGCACACCTGCTATAGCTCCCTCTGGCTTCTCTGTTGTGATCTTGTACCTAGGGAGGGCACCAAAAGTCACCAAAAATAGCACATAAATAAGCCTAAGATAAACAGTAATGTAACAAATCATCATTTACAATTATGATTAATATTTAATTGATTCTAATAAATAGAATTAAAACATTTACAGATGAGACTTACATGATTTTCTTGTTTCTGCGTGGGCCTCCATATGGTATAAAAGGAAGACTGCCAGTGGCAGCATGGTAGAAGGTGACACCGATGCTCCACAGATCCACAGACACACCATAAGCTTTCTGTTGGGGCTTCCTTAACACTGCACGCTCATACATGTCCGGATGCTGGACCACACAAGTTATTACATAAGTGTAACGGCTGGGTAAATCAGACACATTATTATTTGTTATACTTAATAATCCAACAGACCCCCTTATCCAAAACTGTTTTTGATTCTGTCACTGCTTGCAGATCAATGTCACTTAAAGGATTCCAGATCTTGCTACATGCTCTAATGCATTAGTACTGTAAGAAAGTTATTTCCTGTGGCCACGAAAATAACATTTCTTAGAGTTGATATGAAATTACACTGAATGTTCGCTGGACGAACAGGTTAGTTCACTGTAATATTAATACTGCTACAGTTACTTCTGTTAGCTTAAATAAATAATTATATTTAAATTGTAATTATTTATATACATTACCCTTTTGAGCTAATTTGCTACATCAGATAATATGTTTATTCACAGACAGATTAAAGGAACCACATCAAACGCCTGATTACATTTTTGATAACCAACCGCACATGCTGTATTTTCTCTGAATCACTGAAAGAGGTACACAGGAAGAGGCACCTTTGAGTTTTTTTCAGCATTTTACACAGCATTTCCTTCTTACCAGATATTCCTCTGTGCCATATATGGACACAAACTTCTCATCGTCCTCCAACTCACGGGCAGCACCAAAGTCCGTCAGCTTGTACACTGAGCGTCCATCCTCACCCACTTGCCTCATGATATTGCCAGGTTTGATGTCTCTGTGCACCACCCCATTCTCTCGCAGGTGGTTCATTCCTTGGACTGTATTATGAGCAAATGGGAGAAAGACAAAATATGAGAGCTCCATTTAACCACAGTAATGCCTCCCAAAAGGTGCATGACGTGTAATGGAGTGGAAACTAAATTAACTACTTAATTTCCTCTGCTGGTTCTTACCCACACACTGTAATACGATGAGAAACTCTGACTCAGGAAGTCCAAACGCATTCTCAGGCGCCTCTAGCAGGTTCAGCAGGCTGCCACCTGAACAGAACTCCATCACCAGAACCTTCTGCTTCGGGTTCATATGCATCTGACATGCACAAGAATAGAAATTAAGGCAGTGTGTTGAAAATTGACCTCTATTTTTAGTGGGGAGTCAAACAAGTTTAACAGAATGTATGGAAATGTTGAATGTCACCTGCTTGTCTGAGAAATTGTTAACAGCCATATGAACTGATAGAGATATATATGGACTTTTAAGGTAATCTATGGCTAGTTGTTTTTATTGTTGCCGTTTTATTCAATTTTAATATACATAGGTTGGTGAAAAGATTAAAATAATAATAAAAAACTTTATTATTAGTAATAACTACTTATTTAATCTAAATACAGTAATATTGTGAAATATTATTCAAATGTAAAAAATATCTATTGTGAAATATTTTAAAATGTAATTTCTTCATGTGATGTTAACGCTGAATTTTCAGCAGCCATTACCTCAGGCTTCAGTGTCACATGATCTTTCAGAAATTATTCTTATATACTGATTTGGAGCTCAATAAACATTTCTTATTATCGATGTTTTGCTGAGATCATTTTTCAGAATTCCTTGATGAATCAAAAGCGTGTTTATTTACAAAAAGCATTTGTTTAAAATAGAAATATTTTGTAAAATCCTAAATATCTTTACTGACTCTCCCAGACACAATGCATCATGACAAACTCAAACATCAAAGTACCATCTGAAAAATCAGCAGTACTGTGGCTGGAAAATCTTGAACAGCGTTACAAAACCACATCAGATACGTACCTCCTCCACAGCAAAGAGTTTAACTATGTTGACGTGATTGAGTTTCTGCAGCACCTCAAACTCCCTCATCTGAACTTCATACGGCCTGTTGTAGCTCACCAAGTTAAAGACCTTCACGGCAACCAGCTCACCTGTTTTCTACAGCAATATAAAGTGTCGTTTAGCAAAGCATGACCTGTTTATGACCTGTTTGAGCAATGAAAATGGGAAAACCGTAATAATGATAAAGTACTTTGTTTCGTGCTTTGTAGACGCTTGCTGTGGCCCCTTGACCAAGAACATCATCCATCGACCAAAGGTGGTTTGCTGTACTTGCTGTCATTGTGTTGACACAACCGGATGACATGATCAGACCTGTGTATGACAGAAAAACAATCAAAGATTCTCTAGAGAAGTAAATATTTAATGTTAAGTTTCCTACACACTCTCTCTCTCTCTCTCTCTCTCTCTATATATATATATTCACGCCTACTGTATGCTAAACTGAACTTTTTGTCTATCTCTAATGTCATATTATCCTGATACCTGAGTTCAGGTAATATGTAAATCATGTTGCCAGTGAACTTCTGGTTAGTACCTTTAAACAGTATGTTAAGTTGACTGAAATTAAGATTTAAGTGCTTTATTTTTAGTGCTAAATGTAAGGTAAACAGAATCAAGGTACATATTTTTCACATTGTTGTATTAAGCAAAAGTAACTCACCGGTTTGTTTCTGAACACAACACGTCTCAAAAGTCACA
This sequence comes from Spinibarbus caldwelli, assembly GCA_039654775.1. Lineage (NCBI taxonomy): Eukaryota > Metazoa > Chordata > Actinopteri > Cypriniformes > Cyprinidae > Spinibarbus > Spinibarbus caldwelli. The sequence continues at coordinate 9,421,567 of CM077254.1, forward strand.
ACAGAGGCGTCATATAAAATCAATTTCCTTTCTATATGACCTGCAAACACGGAATATATACATAAACATCATCATATTTCTCCAAAAAACAAGCTATGATTTTTATGGACAGACTGCACTGACTCTGAGGATTTCCCCTTTATATCGGTCCCGCCATCCATCTGACAACACAATACACCACAAAAACAAACCAACCAACCATTTGTGTGTTTGATGATTGCGCATTTTCCACTTTTATCCGATTTTATCAATCCCTGTGTGTTTTTCTGTGGACTGGTTACACCTGCAGTCCTCTTGTGTGAGTTTTGAGAGCAGCTCGACGGAAACCAGCCTCACCAGCAACTTTCATTTCTATCAGGAACTTCCTTGTTCGGTGCATCGCGCTTGTGTTAAGGGTACCGGTGTATTTTTCTCTTAACATATGTTTTCATCTGAAAGTTAGATAGAAAACATAACACGAGTTAAATATTATGTTGTGGGTCGTTTTACGTAGTTTATGTGCAAACCACTAACTCTTTTAGTCCACCATATTAAGAGTGACAATAAACCAAAACATGGATGTCGCTCTCTCGTGGACGGAAATTAAAATAACAAACTAATGCTGAAGGGCAAACATAGGCTACTTTTCTTAATAAAAAGCTTCTTTCTTTTTTTCTTTTTTTTTTTTTTTTTTTTTGCCTGACGTCTGTTCAAAAGTGTAACTTAAGACACAAGAAAATAACTTTTACCTAGATTTGCATATTTTAGTAAATTCTTTACAAAGCTTTTCTAGATTTCTTTAGAAAAAAAAAAGATGAAAACAAAATGCCCACATTTCCTGCTGAGGATAAATTATTAATAAGATTTTGGCACTTTAATATATATTTTGAATTTCTTCAAGAACAGAATAGGCTTCTCAAGGTTCTTCATAACAGAGAGGTATCTTTTCCTTCTGTACAATTTGTGTTGTAAAAAACAAACCAAACAAAAAAATCATGTTTGATCTTTATATAAATATCATTTTTATTCCTTAGCAAGTGAACAAAGTTTCTTAATGAAATTCCATAGTATATTGGATTCATTTTTGTCCAGTGAATGAACACTAAAGAATCAGGAATTAGGAAATTCATGAGAAATTGGAGCTGCTGCTGGACAGTCCCTTCTAGTTCCATAGAAAAACCGATAGATGTGATGTGAATCACTCGGGTATTTTACAAACAACAAATGTGTGAAAACTAAATGTGGGTACTTTTTGTGTAATGGCTGGTAAAATTGCTTAATGCAAGCCACTGTAACAAGAGATCCATGCCCAGTTATATATGTAAACCAAAAAAATCAAAACATTGGCAAAAATGAAAAATAAGTGTTTACATAAATAAAAATTAAAAATAAAAGTAGGAAAAAATTATTTTCACAATTTAAACCTTTTTATTCAAACAATCAAAAAACTGTTTGGCAAGCATGTTTTATTTAAAATGAAAAAGTGACTGGCAAAATTGTGAAAACGATCATTTTCAAATTTTTGCACATTTTTATTGAAATAATCAAATACACATTCAGCAAGCAATTTTTTTTATTTATTTAAAAAGGTTTACTACAAGAACTACACGTGGAATTATAGAATGTATATTTGAGTGGCAACTACTATCGCTGCAACTGTACAATATTGTACCAAAAAAAAAGAAACCCACAAACAAATTATGAAGAAAAAGAATGTACCTCTGTAATGTACACTATTGTATATACAAAGTACATCTGAACACAGGTTTCTCTGGTAACAGATTTCTGAATGGACAACTATAAATATATCTGACAAGACAATTCATTTTACAGTCTTGTTTCAATTGGACAGGAATTACATTTTAACAATAGTTATGATTACAAATAAAGAAAGAAAATCACCCTCACTTAAATTTGTTCACAAACATACAATGCAGATTCAAGTGTATAATGATTGATTTCAGTTAAGAAAACAGTATGTGTGTAAACAGAGGCCTCGGCCAACAGCATACTATTAACATTACACATTAAACACACAACGTGAGTTTCCTGCTGTCATTTGCATGTAAAAGTCCCGCCCACAAAAGAACTCCAATAAGAGTTTCCAGTTGCCTTTATGAGGTATCAGGAACAACACACACAGAATACTTCCAATCATTAACACATGAACAAATGTAACCACCTGTGAAGACGTTTTCAGAACACGACAACACATTCAGAAAATAACACGCAAGCAAAAGGCTTGTCCTCAAAAAATTCTGCGTTATTTGGGGGGGAAAAATGCCTCAGTCAAAAAACATCTCAGTCTGTCTGTAGATATTTTCCAGGAGTCACAGTCATTGCTTGTACGGCTTCAAAGTGAAGCAGGCTACTTTTGCATACCATCACAACTCATTTTCTAGGACATTAAGGCCTCGCTTAGGAAATTACAGACTTGTCCGATCCATTCTGTCGAAGGCATAATCAGGCAGACCGTGTGATGAAGATTGTCAGATTTTAAAGAGGCTTTTTGCATGCTTATCCTTTCAGAGTTGGAAAAACTGAGAAAAGCAAGCTACGTTTTTGCATGTATCCCCCGTTAGTCTGTTGTAGTCTGTCCCTTTTTTTGCATCGTCAATCTCTAAAAGCTGCTGTTAGGCTGCTAAGATTCAGAATATACATACTGTACGTAAACACACATACTAATACATAGATACCATGATACAGACCCAAAGGTGAGTAATGACCTAGGGAAAATGAAATAAAAATATGTTTCTTTTATCTGTTTTTTTTTTTCTTTTTTTATACATGGGCGACGAAGAAATAATGTGCTTGCATGACATTCCTCATTTTTTAATCACTTTTTCCAGTTATAATCATGATCATTAAACTTACACAAAACAACACCCTCTTTTTTATGTGCCCTCTTATATAATAGTACAATAAAACCACATATTAGACTGTTAATAATGTCAGAAGTGCTTTTGAATCTGTTTGTTAGGGAATCCACGTTTGCCATGCAAATATCTTGTGAATCCTCATGCAAAGATGTTCCTATTCCTTTATTTGCTGTGTTTAGGATTGGTGTGTTTAAGCAGAAACTGTGGATTATATGAACTGTAACTACTGATTATTGTAGAACAGATTCTTACCCCTGGTTTCACAGACAAGGCTTAAGCATAGTCCAAAACTAAAATGTTAGTCTGAGCTGTTTTAACTGAAAGAAACTTGCACTGACTGATCTTAAAATATATCAGTGCCTTTGTTTTGTCTCAAGATGCACACCGGTAATGTTTTTTTCTAAGCACGTTTATAAAAATCACTTAAATGTCGTAATTGAACTATGGCCTAATCCTGGCTTAGTCTAAATCCGCTCTGTGAAACCGGGCTATAGAATCTGAAGAAAAATACAGATTTGGATCAGGATGTAATGCTGTTGTGTGACAAAGACTGGCAAATTCATATCAGGAAAATTAGTTTCTATTTACTGAGATGCTGCGCCGTCTGTAACCTGATTCAAGATGCACCACAGTCTGAGGGGAAGAATGTGTCCTCAGAAAGCACTTCCACTGCTCGTTTGTCCACAAAGTCTGACCCCTTTCTTATAAAATAGGTCGAAAAAACTCCAAACCGCTAATTTGGGATTAGAAAAGAGGGATTGCTGACGTCCATGTCTCAATCCAAACTAAAACAGTGTTGTAAAATCACTCCAATATTCCGCATGTGTATATTAATTCCACACACACACACAAACACTCATGCTCAATCACGCAAGCATCCAATATCAGTTTGAGTCTGTTAAGTTGTCCGCAGTTTTTTGTTAAGATCCGAAGAGTCAGTATTAGAGGGTGCTTTTGGAATTGCTAAGAAACTGATCACAGATCGAGGCTGTAAACCCTCAGACGGGGCAGGACTTGTCGGTGGGTGGTGGTGGAGGGGGTGGTGGTGTTGGCGGTATGGTGGTGGTTGGGGATCCCATCGCCGGACTGCCCCCTCCCGAACTGCTTTTTGGGAACACCACAGGCTTGGGTTTGGTGGCTGGGGGTTTGTTATCTCTAAAGGTGGAGCCAGAAGCAGACAGACCTGTGGTAGACATTGATGACAAAGGGCTTTTGGGACCTGAGCTTTTGCCAGGCCGGAAGGTGGAGGGCATGTCGCTGGCTGAACTGGCGCTGCGCTGCAGAGGATGCTGGGAGGAGTCGGCCTCACGAAGCAGGCGAGAATGAAGTGGGCTGGAGGGCTCAGATGCCCCTCCGCTCTTCAGCTGCTCTAGTGTATCAAGCACAATGTCAGGAGCGTGTTTGACATTGCTCTGCCTCTCCAGCTCTCGCAGCTCACTTAGAGCCGTGTTCATAGTCGCCTCAATGTCCTGAAAGAAAGAGAAAAATTAAGAAAGACAAAATGAGAAAATGTGAATATCTATTATATAAAAACATAATTTAAATATTTTTTAATAATTTTAATATTATTGAATTATTTTATACTTTCAGAATTCTTCCATTAGAACGTCTTGGGGCCGTTAGCAATGGAAACGAGGCTAAATTTGAAAATTTATGGTCCCCATTCTTTTGTAGTCTCCCTCAGAATATATTTCAAGTTTGTAAAAAAGGCCAAGTATGTTTAAATTGGAAATACTAACATGCTGTCATTGAATGCTGGAAGATACATTCTGCATATGTTTATTTGATTTAACATTGTATGTAAAGCATATGTCTCTCGTATGTTGTTGTTTTTGTTTTCTTCTATTTGTGAAAACAATAAAAAAGTTATTGTACAAAAAAAAAATTAAAATTCAGCGCTGTCACAGAAATAAATGATACTTTAAAAGTATATTAAAATAGGAAACCAATATTAGAAATTGCAATAATATTTCACAATGTTTGTTTTTTCTATATTTTTGATCAAATAAATACAGCCTTGATGAGCATAAGAGACTCCATTAAAAAAACATAAAAAAATCTTACTGATCCCAAACAATTTGAACAGCAGTGTATATATGGAGTTATTTTTGTCGCTGCAATTTCAAAAACATTACTGTTATCTGGCTTTTTTTTCAGTTTGATGGAGTTTAGTGCCATTCTCCAGCACTTCACTCCTTTTCAGAAAGACAACATCCGTAGCTTTGGCTTTAGCTGAGGTCAATTGCTTCTGATTTCTGTTGTACAGCAAGTACAACAACAAAACTGTGAGATGTCCACACTCATAATGACTGGACTGCAGGAACTCCAACTCAATTACATACAACCACAGCCGGAATCGATTCTGGACCTCTACCCAGCCGTGAAATTACAGCTCAAAGAAAGATAAATAGGACATTCTAAAAAACACAGACACTCCTCTGAAGAGCTCAGCACTATTTTTTGGAGTGGAAAATGGATTTTCTGTTTACATGCATGTCATTCTTATTCATTGTAAGTTTGTATGAAAACTGACAGGGTCTGAAAATTTCTGAATTTAAATAATACTTTTAAAGCAATCAAAGCAGTGTCACGCTGAATTAAATTGCCAGATTCTGGGTTTTTCGTACCTGCGAGCTGTGCTCCACCTGAGCGATGACCTCTGGGTCCAGTGGTCTGTGATTGCTGAAACTCTTGGATCGCCCTGCAGGTGTGGACTTGCGGAGCTGAGGACCTTCCACTTTAGTCTTCAGAGAGGAGTGTCGGGTGATGGAGTTTAGGACGCTGTGAGCACTGACCGGTCGCTTGTCTGTCCCTTCCTTAGCCAGTCCACTTGCCGGCATGGAGGAGGTCTTTAAACCCCCTGTTGCTCCGGATGAGCCCTCACCTAGTCCCTCCACTGGCCGGATTGTTCTTCGGATGCTGGGCGCTTCTGGCCGTTTCCTCATCCTAAGATGGATAAAGTGTAGGCAAAATGATATGATAATCAACATTTAGCTAATTTTTTGTTTACACACACACACACTGTATCTATATATACTGTGTGTACATATATATACCAGAGCTGTTCAGCTTGGATTAGGACTTGGCTTTCTGCAGACCAGTCAAGTTCTTCCACACTGACTAAATCAATCATTTCTTTTTGAACCTTGCCTTATACACAGAGGCATTGTCATGTTAGAATAGAAAAGGGTCCTGTCCAAACTGTTGCTTTAAAATTAGAAGCACACAATTCCCTAGAATATCATTATATGCTTAAACATTAAGATTTGTACTCATGGAAATTACTAAAGTAGTCAAACCTGTTGGTGACCCAATACTTTTGGCAATATAGTGTATATATGTATGCATGTATGAATATATATATATATATATATATATATATATATATATATATATATATATATAGAAGGGGGTGACCCAATACTTTTGGCAATACAGTGTATGTATGTATGTGTATGTCTATATATATATATATATATATATATATATATATATATATATATATATATGTGTGTGTGTGTGTGTGTGTGTGTGTGTGTGTGTGTGTGTGTGTGTGTGTGTATGTATATATATATATATATATATATATATATATATATATATATATATTTTAGGGCTGTCAATCGATTTAAATATTTAATCGCGATTAATCACGACTGTCATGAGTTAACTCGCGATTAATCACAATTTAATCACACTTTTTTTTATCTGTTCTAAATGTACCTTAAATTAATACTTTAAGTTTTTAATACTCTAATTGACATGGACATGGACAAATATGGATGCTTTATGCAATATATGTTTATTATTAGTGAAACCATAGTTAGGTCTGAAAAGTCGCTAAGTTGGCAACACTGACAGCATCTCCATCCATTTGTCCAACCACGGGTTTTAGGCCACGGCTCAAACAGAAAATGCGCGCTGCGTTAATCGTGCGTTAATAAAATTAGCGCTGTTAAAATGAATTTGCGTTAACGCGTTATTAACGCGTTAACTTTGACAGCACTAATATATATATACACACATACATAGGCGCCGATTTATGTTTCTGCCAGTGGGTGCTCAAGCCTCCTTTTTTTTTGTTTTTTTGTTTTTTACAGTTTCTAGCCATGCAGCCTTTCTCTCTGGTTTATGACAGCTGTACCTTTTATAGTTTGGAGAGCAGATAGCATAACATTAGAACATTACAATCTAAAATGGCTCTTTAAAGCATTAAAATAACTAAATTAAAAGTTAAAATCACTGAATTAAAAATGAAAATACTAAATAAAATTACTTTATTTTAACTGCTATAAGAAACACACATTAACTCATTTGAGCTTAGTAATTAGTACTGTACTAGCTTACATTTGATTATCTATTACAATAGTCCCTTTACAGTTACTGCTATCGTAAAAATACACTTATATATGTAGGTTTAAAATTCTACAAAAGACACTTTTAATGTCCAACAACAAATATTTTAGCAAAATGTATATTTTACTCAGAATTATTGCGCTCCTATTCGATTGCGCTCTGTCTGTTTAGCGTGCATGCGCAGAAGTGCTCGTTCACTCGCATAAGCCTCGCCCACTCCTGACAGCAAAATGGATATGTTTGCATGACTTTCTAACAGTTACAGATAAAAATATACCTGTGACATGTCAGTTATGCACTGAGGAATACACAGTCTCAACTGCATTAAACAGCACAGATATATCCATGGCTGTTTGCCATGGTGGATCGATTTGATCCATGAAGGGCTGCTTAAGAATAAGCGTGCACAAATTAGTGAGATTGTGGGAATTTAATTTGTCGTTTACAGAACTGCTTTAGCCCTGATTGATTTGTTAGGTTATTTCAAGTCAGGTTTTGGACTTTTAATCCCAGTTTTTCCTCAGGTCTCCGTAGTGTTGTTATTCATCATATTCACGCGCAGCGGTGATGAGAGAACGCGCTTGAGAAACAGTTTCGAGAGGAGAAATCAATCTACATATAAAATATTGGTCACAGATTATTGATCACTTTCTAAAAAATAAAAGTATAGTGCATCCACTAGTAATTATATATAAATAAATCGGTTTTTACCGATGCAAATATGTTAGAAACGATGCATCGCGATATAAATGACAACTAGTAGCTGATGCACACTTTTTTAAACCGATGCATCGCATCATTAACTTTTCATGCCGATGCACCGAACGAATCGGGGAATCTTCCCATCCCTAGTGTTTGTGTGTTTGTAAAGACTTACAGGTGCATCTCAATAAATTAGAATGTCATGGAAAAGTTCATTTATTTCAGTAATTCAACTCAAATTGTGAAACTCGTGTATTAAATAAATTCAGTGCACACAGACTGAAGTAGTTTAAGTATTTGGTTCTTTTAATTGCGATGATTTTGGCTCACATTTAACAAAAACCCACCAATTCACAACAAATCTCAACAAATTAGAATACTTCATAAGACCAATAATAAAAAAAAAAAAAAAAAAAAAAAAAAAAAAAAAAAAAAACATTTTTAGTGAATTGTTGGCCTTCTGGAAAGTATGTTCATTTACTGTATATGTACTCAATACTTGGTAGGGGCTCCTTTTGCTTTAATTACTGCCTCAATTCGGCGTGGCATGGAGGTGATCAGTTTGTGGCACTGCTGAGGTGGTATGGAAGCCACCTCAGCAGGTGTCTCTTGTTTCTCATTTTCCTCTTGACAATACCCCATAGATTCTCTATGGGGTTCAGGTCTGGTGAGTTTGCTGGCCAGTCAAGCACACCAACACCATGGTCATTTAACCAACTTTTGGTGCTTTTGGCAGTGTGGGCAGGTGCCAAATCCTGCTGGAAAATGAAATCAGCATCTTTAAAAAGCTGGTCAGCAGAAGGAAGCATGAAGTGCTCCAAAATTTCTTGGTAAACGGGTGCAGTGACTTTGGTTTTCAAAAAACACAATGGACCAACACCAGCAGATGACATTGCACCCCAAATCATCACAGACTGTGGAAACTTAACACTGGACTTCAAGCAACTTGGGCTATGAGCTTCTCCACCCTTCCTCCAGACTCTAGGACCTTGGTTTCCAAATGAAATACAAAACTTGCTCTCATCTGAAAAGAGGACTTTGGACCACTGGGCAACAGTCCAGTTCTTCTTCTGCTTAGCCTAGGTAAAACGCCTCTGACGTTGTCTGTGATTCAGGAGTGGCTTAACAAGAGGAATACGACAACTGTAGCCAAATTCTTTGACATGTCTGTGTGTGGTGGCTCTTGATGCCTTGACCCCAGACTCAGTCCATTCCTTGTGAAGTTCACCCAAATTCTTGAATCGATTTTGCTTGACAATCCTCATAAAGCTGCGGTTCTCTCGGTTGGTTGTGCATCTTTTTCTTCAACACTTTTTCCTTCCACTCAACTTTCTGTTAACATGCTTGGATACAGCACTCTGTGAACAGCCAGCTTCTTTGGCAATGAATGTTTGTGGCTTACCCTCCTTGTAAATGGTGTCAATGATTGTCTTCTGGACAACTGTCAGATCAGCAGTCTTCCCCATGATTGTGTAGCCTAGTGAACCAAACTGAGAGACCATTTTGAAGGCTCAGGAAACCTTTGCAGGTGTTTTGAGTTGATTAGCTGATTGGCATGTCACCATATTCTAATTTGTTGAGATAGTGAATTGGTGGATTTTTGTAAAATGTGAGCCAAAATCATCACAATTAAAAGAACCAAAGACTTAAACTACTTCAGTCTGTGTGCATTGAATTTATTTAATACACGAGTTTCATAATTTGAGTTGAATTACTGAAATAAATGAACTTTTCCGTGACATTCTAATTTATTGAGATGCACCTGTATATTGTTAGAAAAGATTTTTATTTTGAACAAATGCTGTTCTTTTTAACTTTGTATTCATCAAAGAATCAAAGAAAAAAGTATCAAAGTTTCCAAAAAAGAATATTAAGCAGCACAACAGTTTCAACACTCATAATTAATCAGCATATTAGAATGATTTCTGAAGGACACTGAAGACTGGAGTAATGATGCTGAAAATTCAGCGCTGCATCACAGAAATAAATTCTATTTTGAAGTATATAAAAATAGGAAACCAATATTAGAAATTGCAATAAGATTTAACAATATTACTGTTTTTTCTGTATTTTTGATCGAATAAATACAGCCTTTATGAGCAGAAGAGACTCCCTTAAAAAACATTAAAAATCTTACTGATCCCAATCTTTTGAGCGGCAGTGTACATATATGTGTACAATTTTTCTTTTTTCACACCATTTTTATTAATGCATACCAGATGAACTGTTAACTTACTTGTTGAGGTTAGCTAGGTAGATATCAGCTACATGACCTCCAGTGGGTGAGCTGGCACTGGCTCTGGTGGACACCTTCTCTTCCACAGCATCATGGGAAGCCTCTAGGTCAGCTTTGGGACTCCCTCTGCCTGCATATCCATCTGGCCTATCACACAAAATCACAGACACCTCCAGAGTTCACATATACTATGGGCGGTCTTACTGATAGTTAATCAGTAATTACTAGTAGGACACTGAATAACTGGTTAAAGAAGCAGTTCTGATCGATATCGCTAATTCAAGTCAATAAACCAGACAGCTTACATGTCTTGCACTACTATGTACTGGTGCGGCACCAGTCCCTCAGTGCCGTTGTGGCGACCCTCCCACCAATCCTCAGATGCACGGTTGTACAGCAGCAAAGACGCCCCCTTCTTAAAGGAAAGCTCACGATTGGTGCGTCCAGAGTAGTCAAAACGTGCGATGGCCTCAATGGGGTCAGACTCTGAAACGTTCAAGGACCCTGACTTTACTATTTAGAGGCATGAAAGACAGGGAAAGACAAAGAGAGAGAGTACAGGAAGGGGGGAGAGTGAGAGGGGAGGAAGAGCACAAGGAAAAGAGAAAGGGTTATTGCACAGGAAGCCAGGCAGGTTAGAGCACATTTATCATAACAGGTTTGGAGTTGCAGAAGGGGTGCATTGACAATAGAGGGCGTGAAATAGGAGCTTCCACGATAGTGAGCTGACTGGTGCTGGCGGCAACAGTGTATCTTTATAAAAAAATTGTGCGCTTGTTAGTACGGTCTTTTCAATGACATCTGGGCTCACCATCATCGCTGTTGTGGATTTCAGAGGCAGCGTCAGGTGCAGGTTCATCCACTAGGGGGGGCTCAATGTGTGGACTATCACTGTTGAATTGACCACAAGAAACATGTTTCAGTGAAAACCTCAATTACACAAATTTTAACCATTGCTTTAGTACAGAAACCAACATTTACATGCAATAGACACGCATCTACATTAACCATTAAAAAATGAGATTAAAATGAAAAGTTGACTAACCTGAGTAAATGTATATTTCTCATGATCTTGAAGACCTTTTGATCTACAGCTTACAGCTTCTGCTTGAAGGTTTTTTTTTTATATTTGATTATTTGAATCATTTTGAAGACATAAATTGTATTAAGGTATGAATTTCTATTTTAAGTGATATAATTTAGTAAATAAATTAACAAACCATTTGTTTGGGTCGATAAGATTTTTAATATGCTTTTGAAAGAAGTCTCTTAAGCTAACCAAGACTGCAAATTTGAAAAAATAAAAAATAAAAATAAAAAAAAAACAACCAGTAAAAACAAATATATTGTAAAGTATTACAATTTGAATTTGAATTTATATTTATTTGAAATGGCATTATAAATGTCTTTACTCTCACTTTTGATCAATTTAATGCATTCTTGCTTAAAGAAAAAAATAAAAATTACTGACCCCAAACTTTTAAACGTAGTTTAAAAATAAATAAATAAATAAATAAAATAAATAAAAAGTGCACCAACAAAGAAAGTTACATTTGAAGCATTTGCACCCCTTTTTAAAATCTCATAAGCCTATTTAGATTTATTATTTGTATTATTTATATTTTGTATATATTTATATTTACTATCCTTAATATGCATGATTATATGATTATACATATATTATATGATTATAAATGCTTGATTTTATTATTTGCATTCAGATCGTTTTTCCCCTGCTGACCCAATCAGGAGCCATTTTTGAGCTACAATCCGCTATTTTTCCACATATTTTCCCCCGTAAAATCCCCATAGTTTTTCACAATACTTCATGGTTTTTACAACCTTACTATTGTTCAAAAATAAGAAAAATAGTAATAATCAAGAATGAGTAGATGTATTCAAACTTTTGACTGCTATAGTAATAATGAGAAGGAAAGAGCAGAAGGAGGAAAGCTAAAATAAGCACACGACATAGTGAATGAGGACATTTCTGAGAACCAGTTATGATTCTCTATGTCTCATTCTTCAGGCCTGAAACAGAGTGTCCATGCTTCTTTGAAGCAAAACAGGAAGCAGAGCCCAGATATGAGCATCAAAGCTGGCCTTTCCTGTGGCCTTTTGACTCTAAACTGAACCTGCGGTCATTCAACTCAACTCCAGTATGGAATCTAATGTGACCAGAAAACACAGTACTAATGCACAGGAAAAATGGCTCGTTTCCAAGGTCATGAGGGCCTCAGTGCTGATAACAACTCTGTTATGCCATTCACAGGCCAAGAAACCCTGTAATACCCTAGCATAAATTTAGTAAAATATCCAACTGAACAACCTGATCTCCTATTAAGCACTCAAGCAGAAACTCTGCCTAATTTATTGTCATCACTCTACAAATAAAAGCTGCTTTCTCGTAACATATACTGGAGGAAATTCAAGCTCTGCAGAGTGAAAGTACAGTGCTCTACCCAGCTGGAATATATCTCACTAAGACCATCCCGGTTTATTACATAGACAGTTGGCAAGCATGAAGCCTGAGCTAATGAAAAGCTTAGTTTCATTAGAAAGCAGCTTTAGGCAGAAGGAACCTGAGGGTAATGACTGTATAATGTACTAATCTCTGCCTGGTGAGTGTAGGGAGATGCTGTCAGACAGGTTTGGCAAAGTACACGTCCATCACAGTTTCAGTGAATCTTTAAAATGACAGACTGGCCTCATTGAGCAGTTAGTTGGTGAAGAAGATCCTGTGATCCTCCTGTCACTCCATCTGAGAGACCGAGTGTAGCTTTGATCTGGGCTCTTAAGGTAAAATGATCCGTGTGGCTTCTTCACCCTCGAGCAGATGAGTTTGTGTTCAGGGAGGTCAGAAGCTGCTGTGATTTTTAATGTCTTCCCCAGAGACGCTGGATATCTCATTCTGCTCTCAGCATCAGTCTTCAACAAAACTTTTACTTTAGCATTTCAAGGACACTACATAAAGTAAATTTCACTGTCAAAAACTGTCTGGGTCTTTTTTTTTTAATAGGGTATCACAACTGTACCCAAACTGTCATCATTATATGAAAGCAAAAGTTTTTAGTATAATATACACACATATACACACACATATATATATATATATATATATATATATATATATATATATATATATATATATATATATACACACACACACATAATATATATTATATTAGTGCTGTCAAACAATTAATCGTGGTTAATCGCATCCAAAATAAAAAAAGTTTTTGTTTACATAATATATGTGTGTACTGTGTATATTTATGTATATATAAAGACACACACATACAGCATATATTTTGAAAATACAACAAAAAAAACAACAAAAAAAAAAAACAGCTAACTAACACAATAAAAACATGATAACATAATAAAAAACATGTTTTTTGAAAATGTAAAAAAACTGAGTTATCTGTTTATGCAAATAAACTCTTCATTTATATTCATATATTAATATATAAACGTAACATTTTTCTTAAATATATACATGCATGTGTGTGTATTTATATAATATATATACATAAGTACACACAAAAACTTTTATTTTGGATGCGATTACATTTAACAGCACAAATATATAAATATATAATATATAAATATAAACTTGTAGTATTAAAATACCCTTCATTTTCTTCTTTTTTATTTTGGAGTGAATTATGACATTTTTGAGATTCACTCAAAAATATTATTTATTAGAATAATACACCCTGACTACATAAATCAAACAAATGTTTAAACATTTATGCTTTTATATTACACTGCTCAATAAAATATTAGAATTTTTAAATGCATCTCAACTTCAGATATAAGGCTATAAAGATGTAAATGTTAAAAAAGTTAAAATACTGAAAGAACAATGGCAATTTTAGTTATATAGCACCATTAATTGTCCAAAGTGCTTAAAACAAAAATAAAAACACAAAAACACATTTACTTAAAAAAAATCAGACAAAAAGACAATAAAATGGCAATAAAAGTAAGATAGGAAAGCATTAATACAGTTAATAAGCCTTATCAAACAAATACATTTTTAGGCTAGACTTAAAAGCAAATACAGGATGACTGAAGTGATCTGGCTGGAAAATGCTCAATCAATAAGTCTGAAACGCAAGAAGGTAAGTATGAACAGTAATTCCTATCAGGGCAGGAACTGAGCATGCAACGTGTTAACTACAGTATGTTGTTAACGTGTCTTGACTTCACGTGACCTAAAGCCTCAGGAAGCTGAAACGAGACTCTGACTAAACCCTGAGCTAAAAACAAATCATCTCACCAGCTCAAAGTCTTAATTACACCGCCCATGCAGTCTAAACAATCCTGTGCATGAAAACCACATGAAATGAGCCTGCATCTCACAAACAAACCTGACATGGACACGTTGCTTTCTTTTCACGATGACACAGCAATCTGAAGTCATTTCCTCTATGACATCCAAAACAGTTATTAAAAAGCTGCAGGAGGGCATTTCATTAGCATTTGGCCTTGAGCAGGGTAGGATAACCTCGTTTTTAATTTAAAAACGGACCTCATGATGGTGGTTTTTGAGTCTGGCTGCCTGCCACTATTCTGGTTGCTTTCACGGTGACATCTTTTGGGAGTCTAGGTCATGTGCTGATACTCGAAAATGTATCTGTGCCTTCAACCACTGAACTGACGGCTTAAATGAGCATAATATACATAGGAACTTTAAAAAGCGACTGACTCCCTGTAGAGTTCTGTTGGTCTTTATAATGTCTCTTTATCTTTATAATACTCAATCCATCACGTCTGACTGGTTCTGCATTAAATTAAGCTCATCTGATCAACTCATTTCTGGTTTTGTGGTTCAGCTGAGCAGCTGCTTCAATAAAATGTGGTGCCAGTATTCACTGCCAATGAATTTTGCCAAGATTATGTGATTCATTTTCATCCTTTTTTCTGTAACCAAATTCACTCTAGACTCACCAGTATTCCTCAGCGGCTCCTCCACGGTCATAGATGGGCCCCTCCAGCTCATGGGGCCCTGGAAAGATGGTCTCGTGATGGATAATAATGGTTTTGATGAGCTCGTTCACATGTGCCTGGCAGGAGACTTGGTCGTGGCCCTCAGGCACAGACATGAGTGTGGGGCCGAAGCAGATAGCCAGGTTGTAGGGGTCCATCATGTTGTCATCACTGTACTGGGACAGACTAGTTAAAAGAGAGAGAAAAATAAGAGTTAACCAAAAAAAAAAAAAACAACAAAAAAAAAAACCGATATGCAAAGTCCGCTCAAATAACATGCCTGTTGGCTCATTTGTTCCTGGTTGCAATGGCGCTACTGTGATGTAAAATGTTGTAGTAATGTTGTACTGAGCAACGGTGGTAAAATGACGCTACAGTCTCGTGACACTATACTCGCATGCTCTGATAATAATAGCTTTGAAGGACTATACATTATTTGGATAATTTAAAAAAATCTGTTAAATCTGATTATGTTGCATAGAACTGAATAAAAATGATACATTGATAATTAATATTAATATATTTTCTGTCCAATCCGTTTAACTTTCAATAAAAGTGTGGTTAATTTCAGTATCACTAAAATTATTGAGTTAAATTAAAAAGTCTTACAAAAAATATTAAATAATTATTAAAAAGCATTTTCAGTTTTGGCCCAGAATTTTCTTTTCAGTGCATCCCTAACAAATTATCGTATGCTATTTTAATGTCAATTATTACATTCAATTATTTTATTATATACACAAGAATCACTTTTTTTTTTTTTTTTTTTTGCCAGCCAAACATCTTTGACTTCAATATTTATTTGAATTTTAAGTTAATATTTTAATAACAAGAACACATTTGCATGTTCATGTTCATTGTTCTCTGATAACGTTAATGGTTACATGACATGCAGATTAACAAACAAACAAAAAAATATATATATAAAAAAATAATAATAATATAAAAATAAAGAAAAAAAAATATTAAAAAAATAATAATAAAAAAAGCTCTGAATATCCAATAAAACACAGCAAATCATTGGTTTCCCACAATCCCTCACTTAACTTTCATCACACACATCACAAAATATTTTGTATCTTTTGTAGTAAGTGTTGTATCTTTATTGTTTTTATTTTATGAATATTTATTTAAAAAAACAAACAAACAAACAAACAAAAAACAATTAATTATTAACTTTCCCAGGGTTTTATAAACCCCAGTTTGGGAAACCCTGACTTACTGTACATCAAAATTTGATGAGAAAAGCCTATATTTTGGCAGTTATGCTTCTTCTTGCTTTTTCGGATGCTGTGTCAAGTTAAAATAAATTAAACTTCCATTTTGACACCTCTGTATTATGTACGCTTTTTTATTAACCCAAGATTATCTTAGATAAGAAATATTGCACAAAAACATTAAGATGACACTTTAAATGCTCCGAAGAACATTTCTTAATAATTAATTAATTAATTACTTAATAAAGTCCTAAAAATAAAAATAATAAATAAATAAATATAGAAAAATAAGAACTATACTTAAGAACATTTCTATTTCTGTATATTAACAACTGATGCATGGCTTGAAGTGCACCAAATATTAAAAAAAAAAACAACAACAACAAAAAACGTATAAAATAGTCATACTATCCAGAAACATGCTAAAATGATCCCTGATCATATGACTATTCTCATGGAGAGACCAGCTCCTGCTGGACTAATGTGAAAAACAGATCGAGTTCCAGACTGAATCTCTATCTACACTTCCTCACAGCAGCCTAAGCCAGCTTTCTCCCATTTATGTGTGTCTGTGAGACTGCTCTGAATTGTTACACCTTTTTATTTGTTCCTTTCTTACTCCACAGTATGCCCGCTTCATTTGATTACTGAAAACTTGGATGTGTCCAAAGTGTTGGGAGAGGAGTCCTTAACCCTATGTGTTTTTGGGTAATGGGGGTTGGGATAAAAGCAGTAGGGGCTCCAAACCGAATTTATGAGCACCGTCCTGCCCAGACAGTTACAACTGCACAATGGCTTCCAATTACCTATCTTTCTTTGTTTATTTCTGACTGCATTGCCATTCTAATGAGATCTCTTGATGTGTATCTGTGAGTGTATGCCATGCATACCTATGAACAATGCACATGATTGGCTGTAACGCATGCTAGAGCGCATTAGAGAGAGGTGCAGTCCTTCAGAGACCTATTCTGGCACCTCCATTGACTTTTATAGCAGAGGAAAGATCTATCGGCCGTAGAGCAAACAGAGAAGCCATTCACCAAGGGCTACAGACGTCCAGCATGGGAGCACTAATGGTGGCTTGATGGCGACACCATATTTCAACACACATTCGCTTCCCCCTTCTGGCTGTGATACGAGGGCTGGAAAGGGTTCAGATGCTTTAGGAAAACCAGACACGCCTGCGTGCACAACGGCGGGCTGGAGTAGAAACTAAGATCGTGTTGTGGTCTGGAGGGTCTCTCAAAAAGACCACAGGGTGGAAAAAAGTGGAAGAACGAGAGGCAGAGATACGGAGGGATGCGTTCCAAGAGGCTTGAGTGCTGTAGCCCTCAGCTGAGGTTGGGTATAGGCCAACCTTCTCTTTTTGGTAAGAGAATATTTAAATTTGTAGTAAAAAGGTCTTGTAAAATGGTAAGTTTAGATTGTACATAAGCTCTTTGTATGCTGGGCTAAGGTTAGCTGTAGTAATTCACTGTAAATTGGCACTGGTTTAAAGAAATCGTTCATCCAAATAATCCTGTCATCATTTACTCGCCCTCATGTTGTTCCAAACCGCTAACTTAATTCCTTTATTCACTGAAAATCTCATATCTTCAGGGATGCAAACTCATCAGGGGTAAAAATAAATAAATAAATAAATTGACGACTGGACATGTTATGTGAACATTTTCTTTGCTTTCAAATTTTAAACCATACAGCTTTTTTTGCCAGGAGAAAAAAAAATGTAATTGAATAACGTAGTAGTCTATGGAATTACTTGGAACACTGAGCACAAGCCATATGGACCACATTTAATTTAATTAAAGGAGCTTTTTTGTCATATGGAAAAGAGCACCTGGGATATTCTGCAAAACATCTACTTTTGTGTTCCCTGGACATAAGAAAGTGATACGGGGTTGGAAGGACATGAGGGGGACTAAATGATTGTCACAGACCTTGTCTTGAGTTAAAAATCACAGATAAACAAAAGAACCGAATGACTTTGATGGGAAAATTCATTCCAGACCAGCTTTGATCGGCGGAACTTACTGGTTGAGGAAAGCAAACAGGTATCGCATGATAACCAGGGTGTTGCTGGGTAGAGACAGCAGGACTTTGCGGATGTGGACAGCTCTGTCCTGGAGGTTCTCCATGGCTGGAAAAAACAACATGAACAAGAAACAAGTTTATTTAGGACAAAAGCTTCTCCATTGTCTAATCTGGTCTGCAGTGCGCACGTGTACCGTGGGTGTAGAAAATAAAGCGGACACTCACAGACACAGGACATTAGGTCATGGAAGACTTCCTTAGGAAAGAGGGCGTTCTCCAGGCCTCTGAAGTAGAGCTTTAACACTCCAGCGATGGAGTCCATATCGTGATCGTTTTGGTCCCCAGCCAGCGGGTCCTCACCTGAGACACAAGAAAGTAAAAACCCTTTAAGAATGCAGACTTGATTCGAAATAAGAAAAAAGAAGGTTCAGCATATGACAGTCCAGAGAGACTCACCTCTTTCAAAGGCGTTCTTAATATCATTGACTTCCACTTGAGAGCCGGACACCCTGAATATGCCTTCGTGATGGAGACCTGTACAGACACAGACATGACGTTATGAACAAAGAATAGACAGGAAGTGTCGTACTGGTTTACTCTGGCACTTGAACTGTTTGTACTTCATAGCAGATACTGATATAATCCTAACTATCTTAACTAAGCTGGGTCTACTGAATCTTCAGCGTCATGGAGAAAAAAACAACAAAAAAGTAAAACTGTTAGCTTGTCTAAGTTTAATGTGATTTGGATAAAATAAATAAATTAATTAATTCAAAACAATTAATTATTAATGAATACTAATTATAAATTATTATTATAATTGCATAAATAAATAATTTTGAATTGTATGATAAATTACTAAATGTAAAATATAAATAAATATATATATATATATATATATATATATATATATATATATATATATATATATATATATATATATATATATATATACTACAAAGTTTCTTATTTACAAACTGAAATAAAGGTTCCAAAAGGTTTTTTTTTTTTTTTTTTTTTTTAAGCAAGTCCATGGCAGAACCATTTTTGATTCCTCAAAAAACTTTTCAGAGAACAGTTCTTAAAATAACCTCTTTTTAGTGTAAAGAACATTTTAAAAATATAAAGAAAAAAAAAAGTTTTTTTTTTTTTTTTTCCCACTATAAAGACCCTTTTATATAATGGAAATGTTCCATTGATGTTGAAGGTTTTTCATTGAAAGAACCTTTATTTTTATGACTCTTATTTATTTATTTTTTTCTTTGGATGAATCATTTAAAGAGAGATTTTTTTTTTTGTTTATATGATGAATTACTGCTGAATCAGTCAGAGCAGTTACTAAAGTTTCTGACTCATTTGTCTATCAGACAACTTGTAGTTAAAGATACACATTTCAAAAACAGAGTTTCCATCCCATTTGACCAATGAATATCTATGACTTAACCATGATTTTTCAAATCGTTCATGATTTCTGAATAAGGATTATTTTAACAAACAGTTTTTAAAAATCTGAAGTAATTTCTAGACTATCAAATATTTTGAACAGAGCACAACCAGAAAAAAATGCATATTCACTAGAAATTTTAATTAATTCATTAATTCCAATAACATTTGGAGATCACTAAATTCCCTGATATTTCCAGATTTTCCATGACACAAGTATTAAATGGTTTATGAAATTAATAAATAAACAAAGTTGGGACTAAATTGAGTTGAATCCTCAGATTCTCAGATTCTAAACAAAAAAATAACTGGAAACATTGGCTAGTGCTAAAGGAATAGAAGTGGTATATACTGTATGATTATATGATAGAAAAATAAATGAAGCAGAACAGAACACTTTGTTCATTTCATCAGGAAAAGTCTAGAGAGCAGCACAGCAATAGTGCCTTTGGCAAGAAAAGGAATGTGAGAGAGAGAGAAAGCTCACCGTGTCGACTGATGAAGCAAATACAACTCTCCACCATCAGGGGAATGATTTGGCTGGACTCCTAAAAGATGGAAATAATAATAATAAAAAAAATAGAAAACAAAATATGAAGGAGAAAATATGCAGGTCTGTTCAGATGGTTCAGGGGGGTTTCTCTGGACATTTTGCAGCACAGGAAACCTTTCTGAACAAGGGTCTCTGTTTCTCGGCAGAGTACTTAAATAATAATAATATTTGCAAAGGGAGGCAGGCATCAGACAGAATTTAGGAGGGATGAAAAAGCAGCACAGTTTGAGCCATGGGGGAATAGGGCAATGGTTGCTAGGAGACAACTACTCTCCACAGATTCCTTTTGTTTATTTGGGTGAGCAGGAAACGGCTAAGCGAAGCTGAATTTGGGCCTGAACTTTACTGCTCAGAGTCCAGCTCACAAACTCTTATACATACTTACAGGAGTATAAAGCATCATTTGGCCTTTTTGTATTCCCCCCAAATAAATCTTTTGTTTCTCATATTGTTTGTCTTCTAGTCACAGAAAACTGTTCTTATATCATTATCCCTCACTAGAGGGCGATATGAACATTAGGGTGGTTAAATGAGGTGCTGTGGTGGGTCCTTTTCTTTGTTCGCCCATACTGTAGGGTGGTAAACCCCTGTAGGGTTTAGGTTGTAGGACGTGCACACTAAATTTATCTCACTGGCCCATTTTACAAATTTATCCCACTGCCACCAATGACTGCAGGGTGGCACTGCTTTATTACTGTTATATTACATATCCTAAAGAGACAAGCACTGAGTACCAATTTACAGCAAAAAATGTTCACAAACAGTAATCAGACAAATACACATCACACGTCACATGGAAGTAGGGTTGGGAGTGTTCAACTGTGATTCACAATCTCAATTCAATTCCAAAATGATTTTCAAAGAATTTTTCTGCAATTTTTCAACATTTTTCTCATTGACAAATTCTGGGCAAAGATTCTGCATAAAAGCATTCATAAGAAACGTCTTCTCTGTTCAGCCAACAGAAATAGAACAAACTTGGATTATGTATACTGTTTATCAGGAGAGAGACTTCATTGAACTCTGATGTCCTTGATTGTTGTTTAATTATAGATATATTCATAATATAATAAATACTAATAATTTTAACATAAATAAAATACTATGAATACTATTTATTAAATGAATAAACAGTATTCATACTATTTATTTATATTAAAAATATATTTTATTTTATATTTATTATTTTTATTTCATGTATTACATTTATTTATTTAGTTATTTATTTATTTTAGACTAATTTAATTAAATTAATTTATTAATTTAATTATATCATTATTTATTTTAACTATTTTTTATGAGTTGGTTGGGGAGAGATTGAAAATCTAAAAAGCATTGCCTCTATACAAATAATCGCTTTCATTCCAGCTAAATAAAAATAATTATATAAAAAAGAAAAAGAATAAATGAATAATAATAACCTAGTATCAGTGTCCGAGTAAATAAAATGCATAAACAAAAAAAACAAACAAACAAAAAAGGAAAACAAATGCATGAAATAAATAAATAATAAATTACATCAATGTAAATAAATACATGCACAAAGAAATACACAAACATACAACCCCTACATAAACACATAGTGCACATCTTGTTTTCTGTAGCAGTTTCAATTGTATGACAAACTATGTCCTGAGTGAACACAATTCCTTTAAATATAAAGTGAACAGCTAACACCTTTTTGCACTTGACGTTTAAAATTATGTAAAGTTTTGCTTGTTTACACAATGTCAGTACACTATTTTATGACATACAGTGAGTACGGAAAGTATTCAGACCCCCTTAAAATTTTCACTCTTTGTTATATTGCAGCCACTTGCTAAAATTAAGTTCATTTTTTTTCCTCATTAATGTACACACAGCACCCCATATTGACAGAAAAACACAGAATTGTTGACATTTTTGCAAATTTATTAAAAAAGAAAAACTGAAATATCACATGGTCCTAAGTATTCAGACCCTTTGCTGTGACACTCATATATTTAACTCAGGTGCTGTCCATTTCTTCTGATCATCCTTGAGATGGTTCTACACCTTCATTTGAGTCCAGCTGTGTTTGATTATACTGATTGGACTTGATTAGGAAAGCCACACACCTGTCTATATAAGACCTTACAGCTCACAGTGCATGTCAGAGCAAATGAGAATCATGAGGTCAAAGGAACTGCCTGAAGAGCTCAGAGACAGAATTGTGGCAAGGCACAGATCTGGCCAAGGTTACAAAAAAATTTCTGCTGCACTTAAGGTTCCTAAGAGCACAGTGGCCTCCATAATCCTTAAATGGAAGACGTTTGGGACGACCAGAACCCTTCCTAGAGCTGGCCGTCCGGCCAAACTGAGCTATCGGGGGAGAAGAGCCTTGGTGAGAGAGGTAAAGAAGAACCCAAAGATCACTGTGGCTGAGCTCCAGAGATGCAGTTGGGAGATGGGAGAAAGTTGTAGAAAGTCAACCATCACTGCAGCCCTCCACCAGTCGGGGCTTTATGGCAGAGTGGCCCGACGGAAGCCTCTCCTCAGTGCAAGACACATGAAAGCCCGCATGAAGGACTCCAAGATGGTGAGAAATAAGATTCTCTGGTCTGATGAGACCAAGATAAAACTTTTTGGCCTTAATTCTAAGCGGTATGTGTGGAGAAAACCAGGCACTGCTCCACCTGTCCAATACAGTCCCAACAGTGAAGCATGGTGGTGGCAGTATCATGCTGTGGGGGTGTTTTTCAGCTGCAGGGACAGGACGACTGGTTGCAATCGAGGGAAAGATGAATGCGGCCAAGTACAGGGATATCCTGGACGAAAACCTTCTCCAGAGTGCTCAGGACCTCAGACTGGGCCGAAGGTTTACCTTCCAACAAGACAATGACCCTAAGCACACCGCTAAAATAACGAAGGAGTGGCTTCACAACAACTCCGTGACTGTTCTTGAATGGCCCAGCCAGAGCCCTGACTTAAACCCAATTGAGCATCTCTGGAGAGACCTAAAAATGGCTGTCCACCAACGTTTACCATCCAACCTGACAGAACTGGAGAGGATCTGCAAGGAGGAATGGCAGAGGATCCCCAAATCCAGGTGTGAAAAACTTGTTGCATCTTTCCCAAAAAGACTCATGGCTGTATTAGATCAAAAGGGTGCTTCTACTAAATACTGAGCAAAGGGTCTGAATACTTAGGACCATGTGATATTTCAGTTTTTCTTTTTTAATAAATCTGCAAAAATGTCAACAATTCTGTGTTTTTCTGTCAATATGGGGTGCTGTGTGTACATTAATGAGGAAAAAAAATGAACAAATGATTTTAGCAAATGGCTGCAATATAACAAAGAGTGAAAAATTCCGTACCCACTGTATATGCCAATCAGTTCTACCAGTGAATGGTGATAATTACCTGTTTCCGAACAGTGGAGTTCCTCCGTCCGCTGATGGACACAAGCAAGAGAGAGATGGAAAGAAAAAGAGAAAGCTCTGTCATTACGATGGATCATTTTCCCTCAAACTGCTCTAATTTCCCTCCACATTCAATTTACAAACTGCCTGTGGCCATCAGACCAGTAGAAATTACCCTCCTGAGAAGGGTCCTATTTTAATACACTGTCACTAAACACTGAACACACACACAGAAAGGCTTTCAGTAGTGTTTGTCTCTTCAGTGAACTCTTGTTTAAAGGTCCGTTCCCATTTCCGTACTCCATTATAACTGTAGAGTAAATCACCTACCCCTGGCCTAACTAAATAAATCAGCAGATGTGAATAAAAGATGAATATGTCTAGACAAGATATTCATCTATAAATGGCCCTGAGACATCTGCATGTGAGCTAAATTAATTCTTGAGGGCGTAAATGTTTGTGTCTTGTTTGGTTTTGTTGGCTTTCCCACAGCACTCACCTGGCAAGGCAGTAGTCGGTCTTCTGGCCTGAATGGAGAGATACGAGGAGAAAAAAAGGAAAAAGAGAGAGAAAAACAGTTAGACGGAGGCTGGATGTATGAGGAAGAGGCCACAGCTGAGCACAGTTTCCTTTTGGGAATAAAACACTCGTCCCGCTTCTTGTCTGTCACGAGGATCTTCCTGTGAGACGTGACCTCATATCCACACATTACCCTCCAAACACATTTTCCCCATCACACGCAGTTCAACACAGCCATTGCCAAACGTGCAACAGACTTCAATGAGCTAATCATCTAAACCACTTTGTTTCCTTCAATCTGTGCTGGAACATTCTGTCAGTTTACTCAGGTACAGCAGCTGGGGTTGCACACACTGTACTCAACACTATTTCACACCAAAGGCTGGATTTACTGAGGCATTTTGACATTAAAATCTGTTTTTGTCATTGGACAAAATAAGAAAGACAGCTTGCAAATAACTGAGGTGTTTCCAATTCGCTCAACAAATGACGTCAATTTGAAATCAATCCAAATCCCAGTAGAAAAATGATCAAGGCGCTCTGAAGAAAATGTAAGTGGTGTTTGTCCATGCAGAACTGGAGTCTATTATCAGTATTGATTAATATTGGATATTTAATTTAACATGCCTTTCCTATACTTTTTACATTCAGATTACATTTGGTACATCTAACGCTCATTTAAATTTAATAATGCACATACTAATAATGTTATCTTTGGCAAATCTCAAAATAATTACACATTTTTCATATTATACATTATAATGTTGAGCACCAAATCAGCATATTAGAATGACATCTGAAGGATCATGTGACACTGACGACTGGCGTAATGAAGGAGAACCTCTACAAAATAATTACTTTAGGTCAAAATGAACAGATCATCTCAGCTAGCATGCTTATTTCACTATAGAGTAATCAACTCCATTGCTCTCTCCATCACACGCAATTATCTCTTCATTATCCTCTGTGCCATCAGTCTGATTCTCTCAGTTTCACTTCCTGTTCGTTGGCAGTCCGAACTGACTGGCTGACAGTACTGTTCAGTCTGGAAGAATGAATGTGGGAGGTACGTCAGAGTGAAAAACACTCCAGGAAATCCCCGCTGTGCTCTTCTCTTTCTTACACGGACTCATTTTCTCTGTTTTGTAGCATGGGACATGACCTTTGACCTCCACCATCCAGGACTGCCTATGAGTGAGTGGATAAGATCATGCTAAGGTCCAGAGGACAGCAGTACAGAGCGGTACTGCGCTGTTAAAGCTTCATGCTTTGATGAGACTGATGATATCAGTACCATCCTCAAGCTTACACACACACACACACACACACAGTCAAACCCAGTACCCTCTCTGCCTGACACTACAACATCCCACACACCTTAACCCTAACCCTACACATAAAAGAAAAAATATTTTATAGATAAATAATGAAATAATAATTATATAATTTGATGTATCATTTAACACATAGACAAACCATAGGCTAATTATACAACATTGTTCTGTCTTTATGAAGGAGTCATTTAAATCATTCACTCAAATGATTCGTTCAAAAAACTGATTCATTCCAAGATGAAACAAGTGACTAGGTATGTTTAGATGCATTATTTTTCATTAATCCGAATGAATCCAATCTAATTTCAGATTTTGAACGTTTATAAGAACTTTAAATTTTGCAGTCCGATTCACATATTCGTTTGCATGTGCATTGCACAAAATACAAGTTTTTAAATAAAATTTAGAAAATAGCTAGTTGGATTCAGGTATTACATGCGTATTTCTATGGAAGCTTCTTTCTGCCACTGAATAAAAAATTAAGAAAGTTAATTGCGAGTCTTTATCTCACAATTCTGAATTTTTTCGTCGCAATTGTGAGTTTACATCTCGCAATTCTGACAGAATTGCAAGTTTGTATCACGGCCAGAATTGTGAGATAAAAAGTTGCAATTATATTTTTTTTTATTATTCAGTGGCGGAAACGGGCTTCCATATATTTCTTGTTTCCTATTGATCAGATTATTTTGTCTACACCATCCCTTCCAAACCAATAAAAATTTCATTAAGATCAAGCTCAGTTGGAATAATTTAGGCCACGTTTACACTAGTGCATTTTCGTTTTAAAATGGCAATTTAGAATGAAAACGATCCCAGTTTACACTGGCGTTTCCGCTGCGTTTCAGAAACAATCTCCGTTTACACTACACAACCGAAAATGCATGTCACATGACCATTCATGCAGGTACAACCATAGATATGTAGAGGTAGATTCCCTTTTATTTAGATGACGAACGAGTCTGCGTGCTTGGAGCGGTCGAATGGGGAATCTACCTATACATATCTATGGCTACAACAACGAGCATGATGTTATTGTTTACACGGTCGTCAAGGATACGCAGAGAGAATGTGGGCAGCCACGCCATCGTTTTCAAAAGTCTCCGTTTTGGTCCGTTTACACTGAAACGCAACCCCGGAGTTTTCAAATTAAAACGGGGTCTGCAGTGTTTTCAAAAGTCTCCGTTTTCGACCTTGAAAATGCCGGAGTAGTGTAAACAATAGGCGTAACCGTAGCAAAAGTTATGCGTTTTAAAAAGAAAACGCACTAGCGTAAACGGGGCCTTAGGTGTTGACATATTCTTTTCAGTCCGATTGAGTCGTGAATCCAATTACTGGCTAATTTGGTTTCATTTACAGTAAACGTATTGTCCTTATGAATGACAATGAATAATTTTCTCAACCAACTCATTCAATACGCTGATTCGGGGAACTGTGTGTTGCACTGAGAAGCACAAAGGTGGATTCTGCTTTGACTTCGTTTTGAAGTATTTTCACTTGTTAAGGCAAAAATAACTGGTACTATTGTGTCTAAAATATAATTTACTCCAAATATAATGTGTTGCTTATTGAACAAAAGCAATATTACACCCACAATATCTTATTGATGGCATTAGCTTTTCCATTTAAAATGTGCCCAAACTACAGCTCATAAACCCACATGCACAAGTCATTCGAGAAAGATTACTCACTTTCTCCCAGAGTCTTTTGGATCAGGTCATGTTTAGCCTGTAATTTGGTGATGAGGTTCCTGCCCTCCAGAAACTCCTTCAGTTTCTGAAATAGAAAATATAAAAAGTTACAACTCCAGCCCAACTGTTAGTTCATCTCAACACTTATGAACAAACACTGCTGAGAAATTTTATTTGAATAGCTATTAAGTGAGCAGTATAATCAATCTTCCTTCCTTTCCTCGGCTTTCTGGCAAAGGATCGTTCTTCCACCCCTTTCAATTTGCTGTGTAGTGTTGAGACTATACATCTTGTTGGCGTAAACATTAATTTCATATCCACTGGAGCACAGGGAGGCACTGGATCTATGTGCTCTAATAGCTTATGGCTCTTTGGGGGCGAGAACCCTGACCTGATGGAAACCTGACAGCGGAGAGACAGATAGAGGAGTCAGGAGACGGATGGAGAGAAACCTGAACTGCGGAGGGAATGAGGGAGCTGGGTAGACAGATGCTTACAATTTCATCCATCATATATCACAGCCATATCAGCATTGCAGTCATGCAGACTCAGGAAGGATAGCCAACACATGCAGCCATGCACTAGTGCTTTTGGCAGAAGGAGAAGAGCTGAATGTACATAGAGAGTTAAAGAGAAAGAAGAGAGAGGGAGATATAGGGGAGGAATACATCAGGATATGATCTAATGAAGAGGATGTGATAAAACAGCCTGCACAACATCAAGTGACAAACCTCTGCTTGCTAATCTTGTGCTTCCATTGATCATATGTGTAATGTTAGGCCAGAGTGAATGGAAATTCATGGTCTTACTGTTCTATTCTGTTCTACCTTTTGACCATTTGATGAATAAATGCACTTTTTGTCAAGAGAAAAAGTGACAGAAACAGCAGTTGTGAGTGGGGTGGCCAACCCTAGCTCTGCCCCTGCATTAACTGCGTTAAATATTTTTAACGCGTTAAACTGAAAAAATTAATCACCTGCGTTAACGCGCTAATTATGACACCACTAATATAAATGTATATATAAATACATTTTTAAACTACTAAATATAAAAATACATTGTATATAAAAAAAAAAAAATACTGAATGAATTTCATTTAACTGCCACATACCAAACACATGTAACAATTATATCAACTGTGTGTGTGTGTGTGTGTGTGTATGTACACACACACACACACACACACATATAGTTGATTGACTAATAAATAAATAAATAATATTATTTTGGGGGGTTTTGAACTAGATGTTTGAAACCATCATACAAAAACTACTGATACAGAAAACAAGAATTTATTTAAAATGTTTTTTTTATATTTTTTTTAAATCCTATACTTACTGAGTTGACAACAACATCCTCATGTGACCCTAGTCTCCCTTACAAAGTTGCTGCAAAGTGCTATAAGTGGCTCCCTGGCCATTGCTATACCGCTGCTGCTGTGTTCTGGGTATCTGGGCAGGTTTGGAGAATAAATTCCTTTGTAAATTTATTTGTCGAATTACAATGTAACACAGTTTGAGCTGTCTACAAACAAGCACAGATCAATGAACAGCAAACAACTGCAGCAGTCTCCTCTAACTGAAGTCTTTTCAATCAAAGGCTTCTTAAAAGACTCCGATAGAGTAGAAAGGACATTAAGCTGTATCTCAAACACTCAATCTCTTATCTCTCCCTTCATCACCCTTCCTTTCCCATTTCTCTTTCTGTCCTTTCATGCCCCCAGCCACAGATTTCCCACCGTCCAATCCTCCACACCCTTTCTTCAACCCAGTGACCCTGTATTAAACTGATTTCTCTCCTTCTCCATCTCATTCACCGTGAAGTAGAACTGTTCTGTCTCCTGCTGGTTGGCTCGTCTCTTGGCCAGGCTGGGTTTGCTCATGAAAGATTCAGACACAGTGGACTTGACCGACTCCATTGAGTTACTGTGGTGGAAGCAGTCAGTCACATCAAAGTCCTCAATGGTCACCATGTCCTGGATGGTCTGTAGAGTGGCCTCCATCGTCTTCTTTACCTGGAGAAAGAGTATGTACATTATAGTTGCTACATGTTGGCAATATAACCACATACAAAGTATACGAGTGAAATGAAGCAACAGCAATTTCTCCTGCTCTAATCACTCGATCAAGATATTTCATTTTAAAGACTGGTGCACTGCATTAAATCATTTTCTTGGTTATTTTCTCTGTCTTGTTTTCCATTAAATGCATCCAAACATCCTTAAAAGAAGATAAGGAACAAAATTGCATATGATATTGCATATGAAAATTGCATATTACATATGATGATTTTTAATGTCTTGAATTAAGTTTGTTTCTCAGACCACTGGCTAATTGATTTTTATATTATTCATGAGAATAACTTCACTGCATTTTGTTAGATTAATATTTTACAGCAAGAAAAAAAGATTAGGCCCACTTAAAATTTAATTTACTTCGAAGAATTTTTTTTTAAAGGATGTTTAAATATGTTTACTGAAAAACAGGTCAATAACACTGATTAAGTAAATGTGTTTTTTCCATTGTCAGAGAAACTCTCAATCTGCAAAGTTTTTGTTTTTAATATCACAAACGTCTGAGCGAAAGATATATTAAATAAAAAAATAAACAGAACATGAAGAAAGTTTAATGCTTTATTGAAACACTAACATTAACCCATTAACACTGTTACACTACCTCCCTAGTCCAACCAATTCTATTTAATCCTTTTTTTTCACATTTTCTGTTGATGGATTTCAACATAAATGTTTAATGCTAATGTTAAACAGAGCTACACTCTTATTGGTAGCTTAACATTTTATCAAATTAACCATAATACTTGTCATGGGTTCGATTTAGACAAAAGTGTCTGAAAAATGTACAAATGTAAATAATTCAACTGAATGGAAATCCGTGGAATTAGGAATGCATGTGTAAAGATGACAGCTGAATCAAAAATGCTTTTACTCAATCAACGCTCTGATATGAAAAAGTGCACAAAAAAATGTAAAGTTTGACAGATGTAATATAAACAAAGAATGAATGTGCACACATTTATTGTGCACATTGTATTTGTTGGACCATGTGTACGTCACCTCTTCATTCTCTATTTTCAGTGTGGACAGGCGGGACTGTAGCTGCTGGCATCTCTGGATCAGCTCTCCCTGCACGGGCTGCTGGGCACACAAATGTCCCGCCTGAGGGAGAAAGACAGAAGAAAGTGCTTGAGAACTTCAACAACAGAATGAAGCAGAACTAAATCAAGCCCATCTCCAGCAGTGATAAAGCTGATATCCCCATATGCTCTGAAGAACGGAGTGACCCGAGCAAGCCTTTATCTGCCTCTCGCTCACTTTCTTTCCCACTCTCTCCCTCTCTTTTTTTGCCTATAACAGCTGGGGAACATCTGGCTCACTGTGGTCCACCCTCTCCCTGAGGGCTGAACACACGACAGGGCACACGTGCACTGGGGAAAACCAGCTGCTCTGTTCATCACACACATACAAACATCCAGGACCCCTGATGCAAGGTTGGCTAATTACAAAAACATCATCATAATGTTCAGCACAGCAAAAAACACTGTTGATTGATTTCACAGGGGAAAAAAATTGAAAATGTAGTCCAATTAAAAATGTTAACTTTTAGGTTGAGCTGTAGTGTCTAATTTTTTCAATGCTAAAATACTTCCTTCTATCCCAGTTTAATATTCACACTGTATCACTGTGATGCTCTTAAAACATTACTTTCTTTGAGAATCCAACACAGCAACATCAGTTCAGCCAATGGGATGAGTTAGACTATAAGTTTGTCTGACCAATGACAGTGCTTAGAAAACCTGTTTGTAAAAATCATTATGTTTGGTGACAGGACTGACACAAAAAAAACAAAAAAAAAAAAAACAACTACTACCAATATTTTACTAATAAATAAATAAATAAATAGACAAATAAAATGAAGATTAAACAAAATTAATAAATAAAATAAGAAACTGAATTAACTGGCTGTTTGTAGGTGCTGTGGCATTAACCACTGAAACAAGTGCCAGAGAAAGAACACATCTCACCTTAAATAAAATAAAAAAAATTAAATAAAAATACCAAAACAACTTGTGATATTTTAAGACAAAATTTTGTAAGATCTGTCAGATAATACTAACAATTTCTGCATGATTCAATATATAAATTACAGCACCTATAAGGTTAGCAGTCAATTTGCCATATTAATAGTGAATAATATAAAACATAATAACTCGACAGTCTAAATCAGTGGTTCCCAACCTCGTTCCTGGAGGCCCCCCAATACTGCACATTTTGCATCTCTCCTTTGTCTGACACACCCAATTCAGGTCTTGGAGTCTCTACCAATGAGCTGATGATCTGAATCAGGTGTGTTTGATTAAGGTGACATGGAAAACTTGCAGTGTTGGAGGGCCTCCAGGAACGTGGTTGGGAACCACTGGTCTAAATGACAACCTATAATAATACAGGGCTGAAGCAACTGTAGTCTCTCAGCAGCCATGTCTGTCACTGTGCAACAATCTGATTGAGCAATGCTTCATTCCTCTTGAGGTGTCTGGGTTTGTTTGGACATGCAATGAGACACAGTCTTGCAAGAGTCACACGTAACAGCAGGACACAGTCTCAGAGAGACAATGCCGATTGCTGTGTAACAGTACCGACTGGTATTTAGCGAAGCTGATTTCTTGATATCATCAAGATGTTTGATATTTTGGAGCAAAAGAACTTGGCATCAGTAAAGCTGCAATCAATTGCCTAAGAATGTCTGTGTGTCATTGTTTACCCACATTGTGAGTCTGCTGTTAGTATATTGCTTGGGGCATGAAAATAATTACCATCACTGCATATTCCATTACTTCATTTCACCACTGTCATGTCATAAGCAATAACAATCACACCGACTGACCATATCACCCATGTGAGACTGGAAGTCGAAACGCATCGGAGGGCAGAAGACGTTGTTGTAGGTCTCCATGAGCCTTTGCTTGTCTGCGTTGGCCTCCAGGTTCTCCGCAGCGTTCTCAATGGTCTCTAAACCACCGTGCTTGGAAGTCTCAACATTAAACTCAGCCGAGAGGTAGGTACGCAGTGCACGGTTCAGGCTGGCATGGTAGCCCAGGTCACAGCACTGAGAGAGGGGAAAAAAGGCGGGCATTTGGTTGGTATATTTTGAGCTGTGAATGTAAAAGCTGTGAATTGAGAAAGGCATTAAAATCCAGAGTAAAGCACAACATCTGTGAAACTTTCATTTAAAAGGAACTTAAAGTACTTTTTATTAGTACTAAAAAAAAAAATAATTAGTGATAAAATAACAATAAAAATAGTCTGCCCTTTGTACTCCCCCTGAAACACATTTTTGTATATTAACCAATGCCTGATTAAAACTTCACTTCCATGCTCCGATTGCTTCAAATGAAGACTACTCAAACTAAATCTATCATTCACAGTTCCTCACTCAAAAAGAGGATGCCATGTTGCGTGGGCCCCTGTGTGCCGAAGTTGAGGGTAATATGAGAAGGAGATTTCAGCACTTTGTGGGTGCCTTATAAGGAGTCTGATGTTGATTTGGTGGGACAAGTGGGCCCTCTTGCACGGGGAGTGCTACAAGCTTACCTTCAGGGTCACACTTGAAGAAAGAAGGCTGATGAGGTCGCAAACTGTCAGAAGGTATTACTACATTGTGGGACACTGTACATGGGCATATTTAGGGCATTTCACTTAAACGCCCTTTTAGGGCTGCACAGAATACTCAAAAAAAAAAAAAAAAAAAAAAAAAATACAGGGGTACGAAAGTTTGCCAGTGCTCACATGACAAGAAGGATAAAAAACAAATCAAATGGGCTGTTTAACAAAAGGGATGTCATTTGCACATTCTCAATGGTGGAATTTAATTACGTAATGATTATATTTTTATGCAAAATGAATCAGAAGACCATCATATGACATCAAACTTTTTTTTTTTTTTAAATTAATGAATTATAGAAGAAAAGTTTTGTGAGAACTGTTAAAAAGTAACCATCAAAATGTTCATCAAAATTAAAATGCTAAAAAAACAGTTCTGTAAACATTTCTCTATAACAATACACTAGAAACACATGAAGATTCCTGAACTGGCTCGCTGGAGTGATGAGATAAAGGTGGACTTACATCTATGAGGTCAGACAGATCATGGATGTAGTATTTGAAGACGGAGCTATTGGTGGCCTCCAGAGCCAGAAGGTACTCATTCCTGGCCTTGATGGCTTTCAGCTTGTTTTCAGTGTATTTTGCTTGCCGCTAAGAAAAAAAAAAAACAAAAAAAAAACAGGAGGATGAGACAATAGTTGAGAAAAGGACAGATTTTTTTTCTTTTTTTTCCACAGTTCATAACGAACAAAGGCTTTAAATGTCAGTGTTTACAACTGTCATGCAACAAAGCATCTTAAAGTCAAGCATAAAGTCATAGAAGTATGGGGAAAAAACATCTGTTTTAAAATTTGTGTAAAAATAAAAGTTTGGAACAGCATGAGGGTAGGTAAATAATGACAAGACTTATTTTTGAGCGAACAAAACCTTTAAAGCTTACGTTTAACATGAGCTCATGATGAATAGCATGTTGTTTAACTTCTACTAGCCCTCCCTGAATAGGCTCATGTTAGAGCTGCCACCACAAACTGTACTACATTTCCATCTGTAAATGCTGCAAGGGTGACCACAGGCACTCTCTAGCGGGACACACATAGAGCTGCTGCTGGTCTTGTGGAAACAGAGGTGGCCCTGGATCAATTGGAACAACCAGCGACGATCCCATCAATCATTTCGTAAGCCGGTGGTACTGGACAGTGACGGTAACCAGAGGACTCCAGAAGAACAAAGACAATATCTGGCCCAGACATGCTAATGCCTGCCCCCTGCCCCCATGTCATCTCATTACATCATCAAATGACATTTTACAACACAGTGTATACAGTCATGGAGGAGCCATTCACTTGATGAATTAAGCTGCCGTTTAGTGCTTAGGATTACCATATCGAATTGGAAATTTCAAGAATTTTGCAGCCTGGAATCTCAGAAATACAAGAGTGTATAATCAAACCTTGTTTCGCCCTTAGAGTTTATTTTGTGATAATGACCAGCTGATTGTACTTTATGCTGTGTTACATTGCTACTTACAAATTAAATATTTAAAATGACAAGAAAAGACCATTGTTGGCCACCAGAGTGACTTCTCTCACTCTCTCTCTATTACTTTTCTATGTATATAAAATATAGTGTACAATATATTCAATTTACTATATTTGTAATGTATTATACATTTAATTTAATTTAATTTAATTTAAATGATAACATGAAAAGCCCACTGTTGGTCACTTACAGTATTTTATTTTTATTTATTTATAATGAATATGGAAACACCATTGCTGGTCACCTATTTTATTTTATTTTGTCACCTCTTTTAATTTATTTAAAAAAAATTTTATGAATGCAGAATGGCGTGACTAATGAGAATCAAGTATTTCACAGTGTGGTGTGATAAGTATAGTATTATTTAGACATGATAAGCATGGATTCTGTATCTGACGCATGTTATAAATTGAATAAACCAGTCAACAGGTCATTAAAGCTGTCGAGGATCAGGTTTAGGACCTTCAACACCATCTGGCAGTGACGGCATCCTCTGTATCTCTCACCAGCTCATTGCTCCCAGTGCTCTGCATCTTTCAGCCTCTCTCTCTCAACTCCCACTCTATCACCTTTCCCATTTCGCTGAAAATCCTCTCCATCTGTTCATTCTTCTCCTGCCCACGTTCACCTTTCCTCCACATTCTCTGTTTAAACTGTCCAAGAAACTCTGATTTCTCCTTTCATTAACTCTTTTCTCACCCCGTCCCTTCTCATTTGAACCCTCTGATCTCTCTGCTCACCTTCTCCTTCATCTTCTCGATCTTCTTGACGGAACTGCGGCGCACATGTTTCTCCTCGATCTTGATGTTTGTGAGAGAGTCGGGCGAGCGTGGGGTCTGCTTGTCCTCGTGTCGGATGCTGCGGCTCATCTGTTTCTCCTCCTGCTTCTCTGCCTCCTTCAGCTTGCTTTCAGCATTGATGCTGTCCATGTTGTACATGTGATAGGTCTTCATCACCTGTGCAGTAAAGAAAAGGAAGTTAAATGTGCATGAAATCATAGATTAGGCCGAGAAAATACATCATCTCTAGTGATGTGATGACTTTTTTTCATCAGAATTGCAAGAAAAAAGGTCTGAATTGTGAGATATAAACTTGGAATTGCATGACAAAAGTATGAATTATAAGATAAAAAATTGTAATTACCTTTTTTTTTTAAATCAAGCTTTCAATCAAGCTTCCATACAAACGACAGTACAAACAATTAAGCACAATTAACTGTAAATATTTTTCAGCATGACTGATTTTGGTGTATGTGTCGTGGTATTTTTTCTTTTTTTTTAAATAAGAATCCTTACATGTGGTCATGCTCATGAATGCAGTTTGAAATGAAACATTACAATCAAGAACCAGGCTGAAAGAGGAGAACACCTGAACTGATGATCTATTAGCCTCAACAAGCACTGCACACAGTTATTCACATAACAACCAACTCAAAAAACAGGCCCGAAATCATTCACACAAATGCTTTATACTCACAGTCAGGGCATGCAGAACCTTTTTAGCTCAATGTGTTTGTATAGGCAAAGAGGCAATGGGACAATGACTTTCCATCACAAGGACTAAACATAATCTAGCCCAATTTATTAGCCCTTATTGCTTATTTCTTGTACCGCATCAGTTTAAATTACAGAGGAAGAAAACACACAGCAAAGATTTATTACTTTGGGTGGACTGCAAACAGAAGTCATATACTGTAAATAGCATACTCTATCATACACTGTAAAAATTAAGTTTTATTTCTTTTGAAATAAAAATGTTTGATGAAAACATCCTGAACACTCCCAGAAAACAAAACTTTCTTCTAAAATGGCCAATTATGTAAATGTAGATGCAAAAACACCTCATTCCGAAGTTTCTTACAATAGCTCATCGAATACACCAACATAATTTCACAAAAAAAAAAAAAACCTACTCTGTGTTCAATTCTTAAACACCTGAAAAAGTAATAAGAGTAAAATGTGGGAAAGTTGTTATAAACATAATGTGTTATATAAATACTAAAATAGATTAAATAAGTTATTATTTATTACTATTCCATAAAATAAAATTACAAAGATTA
This sequence comes from Spinibarbus caldwelli, assembly GCA_039654775.1. NCBI lineage: Eukaryota > Metazoa > Chordata > Actinopteri > Cypriniformes > Cyprinidae > Spinibarbus > Spinibarbus caldwelli. The sequence goes on from CM077254.1 coordinate 9,458,097, forward strand.
CAAATCACAAGGAACATCTAAAATTTGATGACTCCTATAAAGAGAAGTTTATGTCTAAGTCCAATGAGAGACTATGGTGAAAGATCTGTAACTGTCATCTGTGACTGTTGCCAATGAATGGAAGACACCACCAAGCTTGATAGTATTCAGCAGATGCTAAATTTGGGAATGGGAATGAAGGGAGGATCTCATTCCAAACTTCTGCTCCTTTGAGAGGTATGTCGCACAGAGTGACGTCATTCTTGTGCTTGCAATCAAACACACTGCCAAGACCGGAGAGATGATACCAAGCCATCGCTTGCTGTATGTGAGAGAGAGAAAGTTAATGGACTCCATTTACACTGGCTTTCATGAGGGTGTCAGCCTCCATGATGGGCATAATAAATTTAATAAGCTCTTTGCAATGTCATCATTAATAGGAAACTCTTACAGGAGGAATCTGGCAAACAAATGTGGGCGGCTCTCAATGGCCTTTTCTTGCTCTTGTGAAGTGCAAAGAAGCATCAGGCTCTTTTCCAGTTTATAAAGAAAAAGTTCACCAAACAAGTATCACAGAAGAAAGGTTTGGATCGACTCAAGGGTGAGTAAACGATGACAGAATATTAATTTTTGGGTGAACTACTGAACAACCCATCATTGAGCTTATAAAAAAAGAACACTAAAAACTGTGAAGAGGAAACTCAGTTCATCATGTTTTTCACCATTTTCGGCCCTATGGGGTTCCTCTTAGATCCAAAAGGCTGAGATAATCATCATCAGCTTTTCCATTCATTCTTTCCTTTCTTCATATAAAGCACAGATGTCACTAAAAATGGTGCCAGGTTTATTTTCATCATCCTTAACTCTTTAATTAAAGGATCTGCTTACTTTTTATGGGTATTGAAATGGGTTCATTTCCCAGGAGAACGTGTGGATGTGTACGGGGGGGAATCTAGTCGCCATTCAAAGAAAGCCAAGTCCTCCCTCCAACCACATTTGAGCCCAGAACACCCCACCCTGAAAACCCCAAACTATTCCTACCTCCACCACAAAAATGAGAAATACAAAAATATGTGGCCAAACACAAAAGGAATTTCTAAATGAATTTCTTCTCCCAGTAAAAATAAAAGCTTGAAATTATTGGGATTATTTAGCTGTGGCACTAGCCATGTACGCATAGAAGCCTTGTTCAATACTGTGCTGTGTATCAGAAAGCAGCACCCCCCTATACAGCAGGATAATAATATGACTTACAATCCACTGAATCATCCCTGAATTTTCCGTCCACCACTGCTAATTTCGGCACTGACAGGGAACATGGGTCTCTGCGGTGGTACGGATACTGCAACGCTAAATCTATAAAACCGTAATCATACTGCCACTGAGGGTTAAGACTGAGGTTAACTGCCATTAAAGGTTTTTTTTTTTTTGTGCTAAAATGTAAACACTGAAGGAGTTCCCTATAAGCCACTTTACAAAAATAGGGTACATGTTGGTATCCCACTTCTCCACTACTTTTAATAAAACATAAAAGGCAAAAATCTCATGTTGTTATAGTGACACAATTAGATGTTATGTAAATCATCACTTAAAATTAACAGTGTCAAAAAGAGATAGCATTAAACACATTACTGTCTGTATTCTAGCTCAACCATTCAACCCTGTTACCAATATTATTGAAAGAAAAAAATGATCAAGCTAATTTATGGAATTTATTTATTTTACATTTGGTCTATGTGATTTCAACAATATAATATAATATAATATAATATAATATAATATAATATAATATAATATAATATAATATAATATAATATAATATAATATAATATAATATAATATAATATAATATAATATAATATAATATAATATAATATAATATAATATAATATAATATAATATAATTAGCTTGTCTTCCTGAGGTAGGCAATCAACCTTCATCTTTATTTATTGTTAACCATTATTAGATAGTTAGATATTGACTAAACTAACAGTTTTGTTAACAGATGAAGTAAAATAAAAAAAAAAATACATATTACATGAAAAATAAAATAAAAAAAACAAAGTCCCCCTGTAGTCAAAAATGTTATCCCTTAAAACTCATCTTTGATCATCAAAATTACATATTTAAATGTTTTTTCTTGTGACAATAATTTTCCCATACCTTAAAATAGTTTGAATGTAAAGCCCCGGTCACACCAAGAACGATAACTATAAAGATAACTACATAGATAACGATATTAGCATCCACACCAGCGGACGATATCATCTGTGTATTCTAAGCTCACGCATGCCTGCTGCTTTAAATTCTTGAGCTCCTTTTAGCAGGATGGATTCTGATTGGATGTCAATGTTTGTATCGTTCATCAGCTGGAAAAAAAATCGTTCTGAAAGTGATTCCAATGATATCGTTTCTCTGTGCCTTTATTGTTATAGTTGTGGTGTGGACGCTGCTATTCTTTAATATTGAGAACGATTTTTAGAACTGTATCTTTATCGTTATCTTTATAGTTATTGTGCTTGGTGTGAACGGGCCTTACCTCTACGCCCTTGCCTCATTTACTATACGCGGATCTATGAGTATGCAAATTAGCCCCGCCTCCACTCAGTCACACACCAGCCAGGGCCTCCTGATCCATGGATAATGACTGATAAAAGTTGGTACTAACAACTTACAACAAAAGTTGTAAATGTTTTTACTAACGGACAACTACAGTGGATACTGTAACAGTCATTAAAGTTACTTACTTGACGATGTTGTGTCCTCAACATGCCTTGAAGACTTGAATGCAGCCAAGTTTGTGATTCTTAATTCGTGCCAGCGAGCAATGCATGTGAAGTGCAGACGCCAATGCGGGAGAGGTGGGTCTGACTCCGGGATACTTTTACACTGTTGCAGTGGGTTATTATTCAAGTTAACGGTTCTAAATTCACGTTAAACCACGGCTTCGTGGATTTTTGCTCTATTTTATTTTTATTTTTGTGCTGGTAATCCTATTGGTATCTTTTGCATGCGATCTCTATGCGTGCCACATTTGTATAAATGGAGAGAGGGATATGCTAATGATAGGAATCTATCCCTTGACGTGATTGGTTTTTGAATTTTGTGACGTAGCAAACCGAGGGCTGTTTTAAAATGGCGTTTCTGGGACAGCCTTTGGGAAACTACAGTTTTAAGGAGAAAATACTCAGCAACGGTGTTGATTAATGGATTGGCACATGGTTTGTTTAAAAGCAACTTAAAAATAGCACATAGACAAATAAACAATATAAAAAAAAAAACTTGATTTTCACTACAGCAGGACTTTTTTAAAAAAACTGAAAAAATTACTGAAACTACATCTGAAATCAAAATGAATGAAGCTTTATACAAAAATAAAATAAAATGACAAAAGCACCTAACAAAACCACTAAAACTTAAATTAATAATTCAAAAGCTTATTCAAAATATTAATAAACACTATAGTAGTATATAAGCAACACTGCATTTAACAATAATTTATTGACAAATTAAAAAGCCTTTGTTTTCATAAAGATTTTCAGGTTCTAATTCGCACCCTGTTCATGAAAAGTGTCCTGACCTCATTCGTGGAAATGTAGCTTGTTCATATTGTCCATTTCAAAAATAGCATATTCTGTGGCAAATAATTAGGGCAGAATATAAAAAGTGATTGATGCTTGAGGAAGACCATAAAACAAAATTTTCTATGACTGCAGTAAGTAATGAGTTAAACTTAATTCTGCACTTCCGACCCACAACTGTTGCTGTTCATTACCATCCTGAGAGCATCATCACCATTTGGAGAGCTCTTATACGCCATAGTGTTCCTCTGTGCCACTGCAAAAGCAATAGATCTGCTTTAGAGTCTGAGGTAGGCTACAAGCAGTCAGTCTGCATGCCAGCAGGTTAGATACATTGCTGACTGACGACTATAATTACCATTATTCACTACTTGTTCATACCCTCTGTCTTACTAAGGAATTACAAGGACTGCCTGCCTGGTAAGACATTGTTTTGTTCACATACACACAAACCCATTTCAAGGCACATAAACATTAAACGGTTCCTTCTAGGCCATTTGGAAACTACAATTCGCACAGACCCTGTAACACAACCACACACAGGGGGGCACACAGTGACTAAAAGCTCTCAAAATATTTCAACAAGAAGAAAATGTAACTATAGCCAACCCCACGCCTCAAAAATACTGATTGGACTATAACCACAAGAGACCAAAATAACCACTCAACTGAAGCAGAGACTCAATGTCTCATCACTGCAGAAGGCTGATGCAGAGGAACCAAAGATATTAAGAGAAAGAAACTGAGGATTCATGCACTCCGTTTGAAAATTGAAAGTGACACATTCAGATAATGAAACTGAAAAAAACTGAATAAAGATGATAGCCTCAGATTTAGTGCTGAAAACAAAGTTATGCTCGACTATGCTGTGTTTGCATCTTACCGTGTATAACTCATTGAGGACCTTCATCAAATCCTCCTGCAGCTGGAGCCCCACTTCTTTACTCTGTAAGAAAAAAACAAAAAACATTAGTATAAGACAGGGGTCGGCAACCTGCGGCTCTTTCATCCCTCTGCAGTGGCTCCCTGTAGCATGGGTGTACAATATGCGGGGGAGGTGTCCGCCCAGACTTTTAATAAAACCTAAACTCTTCCCCTTCACTTTTTCTCGGGCAAGTGTGTTCACGCAGAGGTTTTCAAGGGCCAATGTGAATAAATCTAGATTTAAATTAAAAGAGACAAGATAGTCACGTCGTTTTGGATACGTTTTATTCTTATCCAAAACGATGTGAATATCACGGAGTGCTGAACACTCTCATGGGCTGTATGTTTCATTCATACTCGAAGCTGGAGGGCGCTCTCGCACAGAAAGTCCAAAACGGACTCACGATAGAAGTAATAATAACTTTTGATATGACAGAAATTCCCTAATATGGACAAAGGCATCCCGCTATCGCAGTTGCTAAGCTGAATAACAAGCATAAACCTTAACTGATGAAACGTGAAGACAATAAACGATTGTGACAATGTGTGTTTTTCAATTCTTTTATATGAATGATACAGTGGTAATTGACATAGCATTAATTACAGTAGGCTACAGAAGCTATAAAATATATTTTCTGCCTCATTCTGTGATAAAAATGGAAAAACTGTTTGTAGTATATAAACAATTATACTGATTATACAATCATAACCATAAAATTGTCATTAGTAAAATATATCAAAAATATTATAGAAGACAAATGATTGGTTATTGTCCAGCAGTGCATTTTATTTCTTAGCCAATTAAAAGTAAGAGATAGGAAATGTTTTTTTTTTTTTTTTTTTGTCAATTAGACACACATAAATATTATTAGGCCTATTATTATTATTATTATTATTATTATTATTATTATTACTACTACTACATTTGACATGTCTGTCCCCCTCACTTCTGAAATGACTGCTACTTCCCTGCCCTGTAACATAACTGAATATCACGTGGCTCCACGTGAATTTTCTTCAGTGGGAAAGGGGCTAAAATGGCTCTTTTGACGTTGAAGGTTGCAGACCCCTGGTATAAGACAATAATGGAGTAGATCATGATGAGCAGTAGTTTCCTGTTCTCTATTACAACTGATAATCCGTTTTGGCTGTGAGCCCTGAAGCTGTCACTGTTAGACCGATGAGATGTTTTCTGCCCTTTCAGTAATGGAGGTCATCACCAGCTAACTCAAACACATCTAGTTCAATACAATCTCACCCAAACAGTCACATTATACTGGAACACTGCACACAGGACTGGATTAACCATTCAGGCAATTGGGCACGTTAAAAACGGGGCCGTACAAAAAGTTTTCAAATGGCGCACAATGGCCAAAGCCTCTTTTTCTGCTTATATATTCTGTTTGAGTTGTAACAATGTCATATTATCTGCACATAATATACCTGTACATACAAAACCGTCTATTGTAATATACCTGTACATACAACTGTCAATTTGTATATTGTTATTCCTTATTTACTTGTTCTATTTTTTTATTCTTTTATTATCTGTGTTTTTTGTTCTGTCACTGTCATTCTGTTGTACTGTGGAAGCTTCTGTCACGAAAACAAATTCCTCGTATGTGTAAACGTACCTGGCAATAAAGCTCATTCTGATTCTGATTCAGATATTATGGAAATAAAATGGGTTGAAACGTCAATTTATTTATGACTTTAAAGGAAAAGTTCTATTCAAAAAATTGAGAGAACTATCCCTTTAAATCACTACCATCGCTACTTTCAGTTACAGCAGTTCCGCTTGCGAACTTGTCTAAAGCTATACTTCTGTTTGAGCCATTATCAAAACTGAAGTGTACAGACAATGCAAAAGTACTGAATTTCAGTTCAGTGTCAATCAATTACAATGAATGTCAAAAAGTGTGCAGCTGAACTGAAACTTGAAACCATTACTTTTTACGATTTTGATAAGACTTCCTCTTAGAGACTGTGGAATAAAAAGGTCTGGTAAACTCTGTGTGAAATGGAAATGGTGGTTTGCTGTTCTGGTGGATGCTGGATCTTGTAAGAGGAAGTTTGAGAAGGAAGGCACAGCATGACATGAAAATGAAGTGCTTGCGAATTCAATTCCAAACTTCAATCGCTGTTGGCTGATAACTTGGGAGCCGGCCAAGAAGATATCTAGCATTCACTGAGGGCTTTGACTCAGTCACTCCTTCCCTATTCCCCACATTGACATTTTTGTGGGTTTTCCTGTTTCTGAAGGTCTGAACGAAGCTTTTATGGTTGTTTTTGGACAATTAGCTCCTGAGTTCTTGACGATGAGAAGTGATTGAAATGATGGAAGAGAGAAGAAATACAAAGCTGAAAGGAGGTGAAGTGTGTGCATGGGCGTAAAAGACAGAAGGGAAGTTAAGGGTGAAGAATGAAATAGAGAGAGTGTTCACAAACAGTCAATCTGTCAATCTTCACAAACAGTGATTGTCAAGTCAAACAGTTCCCTTCATGGTCCATCCGGGATGGAAAGACTGGAGTTCATTTTAACCCTCCGAAAGCTGAGATGGATGAGTAGGCTGTGGGAAGGCGTCCCACAGGAGATCCCCTTCGAGAAGTCATTCATAATGGAGCTCTGATGGGATTTATTTGGAGGCAGTGGAGTGGAGTAATATGTGAGAATGCACAAGAACACCCAGATTTAGAGCAGAAGATGAACTGCCTGTCTGGTGATGCTCACCTCACCTCTCTAAACATGTCTGAGGAATTTTGTCAAGCTGATTGAGCTCATAACTTGGCACTAAAATACAGCAAAAAGACAAAAGTTCAAGACAAATGTTAAAGACAAATAAAACAATGCCAAGACAAGATGCCTTTCTATTGCATTGTCTTCACTGGCTGCAGTCAAAAACAAATATATCTGTGTACATTAACAAACAAAATAATAGAATCTATTGATTCAATTAAATATATTTCATACAAATAAAATAGCAATCTAGTTGTTATTTACATTTTTCAAATTATTTAGATTTTTATTTATTTATTATTATTTTTTTAATGATGTAAAACAGCTCATTTATGCATACAATTCTTTAAAATATTAAAATGTATTTAAAATCTAAATATAAATAACACTGCTGTACAATGTTGAAGTTACATCCACTTGACTGAAGGCCAAATTACTATAATGAGCCTTTATTTTTAATTTTTTTTTTGTTAAATTCATAATGAGCCTTTATTGTATTAAGGTGTAAAAATGCCATCAAAAACACTTTTTATTTAATTAAGGCATACAATGAAAGCAAATTATATATCTGGTTTATTTTTGGCATGTGCATGGTGGCCTTGCAGTAGGGCACACTTTGTGTAAAAGTTTAGGATAATTTCCAAATACTGAAGTGCACTAGTACTAGAAAGTTAATCTATTTGTCAGTGGAGACTGAAGAAAGAGGAAAAAAAAAAAAAAATAAACTTTTGTTAATCTTTTCTTAATTTAATCACAAACACACATAATTAGAAACCATAATCTCATGAGGAAAACACACATAGACATATGAGCTCTAGTTCCAGGCATTCATAAACCCCAAAACAACCAATCAAGCTATAAACGGCTGGTGCAATAACATAATTGGAAGCAACCTCAGACCAGTAGATTTCTCCAGTGGAAAGGCCTAAAAATACCATCAAACAAACATCCAAATACTTTATTTATGAGAATGTTGTCCCATTACATTTTCCTGTCATGTGTGAGTGTTAAACTGAAGGTGTGGGAGATAGTTCAGAAGCATATGGTCTCCACAGCTGACGTCTGTAAGTTCATTTGTGCTTACAGACCTGCTGGGGGAGACACGTGTAGTGGGGTCTGTCTCCAGTCTGCCCTGCTGGGTTCCCTAATTCAGACCAGTTCAATAAGGAACATTTGATGGATTTATTCAGCCTGCTCTTTTTATTAGGATTGTTAGGTCTAAGCTACTTCTTTCCACTTTTCCTTCCTCTCTTGCTCCGCCTCTCACAGACACACATAACACTTCCCCTCTAAGCATCATTACATTCCCGCAGTGAAATGGATCTTCAAGAGTGCGGTCGGAGCAGGCAGAGCTGCCTTCCTCCATCTGCTCAGAGACACACTCCAAAGACAACACAGAAGAGCCCAAAAATTGAAGTAAACTATTGATTTTCCATGAAGGCCACTATAAATCTTTTGGACAACAGGGGAGAGGCATGGGAGGACATGGATTTATGAGCCGTAATGGTGAGATGCACTTGTTAAATGAAAAAGATCACACGTTTGTCTGTGAGCTTGGCAGGAGATTGGTTTTTGGTTCTGCACAAATCTGTCAAAGAAGCATCACTTTGGGGTGTGTGTGAGGGGTTGGTTTACTGGCACCTAACATCAGTCACATGTCAAAGGACTGTTGATATCTGCGAGGATTGTTCTCGTGATTAAATTGGATGAAAATCCTTCGCCTTGATGTAAAAAAACATTGTGCTTGTACTCTGAGTTTGTACTCACGAGTGACTGGAGCTAATTCAGCAAAGAAATGCTTGAAAAATAAGTCCATAACATGAATAATGCTTGTTGGTTGGAGTCCAAAGCACAGCCAATATTCCACAATCTATTCTCTTTTCCTAGTAAAGAGAAATCTTTTCAATTTATTTTCATCATAGTTAGTGTTAGTGGCACTAACTGAGTGTCCAAAGAGGTTTTCCAAACATGTCTATGCACCAATATTAAAATTCTGGCCGATACAGATAAGCCAATAATTATTTTCATAATAAATGACAGATATTCCACATACTTTTGACCAAATATATTAAAAATCAAACACCAACAATGAAAAAAAAAAAACAGTTGTTTTAAACTGTACAGCTGAATTTACACATCATAACATTATACAGTAAAGTATGAAAAACTGATATTTATTTACTGAAGATTAGTGTTTTTAAAGAGTATCTTTAAGTGAGAGTTAGATGATGGCATAAAATACTTTTAAAAATATATTCAAATAGAAAACAGTAATTTTTAAACTGTAATAATATTTTAAAATATTCCTGTATTTTTTTCAAGATACTTTGTTCCAAAAACATTGTGTCTCTCTACTATTTGCTGCCACATTAGATAATGTAGAAAACTGCTTTACAATCTTTTTATTCTTACTCATGAAAATATTTTTAAATGTAAATTTAACATATCACATTATATTAGAAGCTAAAAGTGGTCAAATTAAATTGCTCTACGTTTCTCATCATGCACTGATTAAGGGGAACAGGATTCATCCAAAATTTCCCTGCCAAAACTTCTCTTTCTCCACTTTTAAGAGTGTTTTCCTTTATTGTGTCTACGCTCATGGTTCAATAAAGTCGTAAACCTCCTCCGGACACGGCTCCCTTGACTGTATTTGCATTTAGAGTGCAGAATTTCTCCAGCATGTCGTAGCGCTTTTAAGACAGGTGGGAGGTGTGCGGCACTGAGACGCGGGGTAAGACCAATCGCACAGACTTCAGCGATTCTTAGGAAGCCTCTAGAGAGAGGCTGGCCGGGAGTGTTCAGTTAAAAGACTGTTCTTCCTCCAGCACGGAGGGCCGGGTGAGCTAAACTATAGAAGAGAAAGAGACAGAAAGAGTTGAGGAGAATGTTGATAGGAAGGCTCATCTCTCGCTCTCTTTCTCTCACGGGAACCAAAGAACAGACAGAGAGACAGCGGGAGAGAAAGAAGTGCTGATTGGGGTCTGAGAGACTTTTGCCGCTAGATATGCAGAGGAAAAAAAAAAAATTGCGATTTAAGATTGAGGCAAGTCCTTTCTCCCTCTTGATTTGGAATTTTTTAGAAAAGTTTAGTAGACAAAATTGCAATAAACCTTAAATTATGCATAGTTGAGACCTCTGACTATATCACAAGAGGTCTAATCAAATAAACATCAAAAAGTATCAAAACACCCTTGCTCAACTGATGGGTTGATGGGAGACTTTTAAATTGTAGTTCACCCAAAAATGAAAATTCTCTCATCATCCACTCATCATCCACCAAAAGGTTTCTGGTCCCCATTGACCAGAAGTAATTTTGACCATAGTAATTTTTCCATACTACGGAAGTCAGTGGGGACCAACAACTGCTTGGGCAACCACATTCTTCAAAATACCTTTTATGTTCAACAGAAGACAGCAATTTATACAGGTTTGGAACAGCAAGGTGGTGAGTAAATGATTACAGAATTTTTCATTTTTGGAGGTTCCTTCATCCTCTGAATAACTAAAGCTGGATTTGACCTTAAACAGACCAGATTGAACTGGATTCACCTGGATAACTAGTGGACACTGGAAATGTGTTAATAAGAAAGCATCTCTTTCTCTGGGTCTAGATAGTGAGCGACCTGAATTCCTGCCTGTCTAACCAGTCTAGACAAGCCAAGAGGAATGAGACAAAAAAGGCTGGATACTCTCTTGCATCTATCAGCTCCGCCTGAGCAAATATGACAGGATACAGATTTTTTGCTTGAGATCTTAGATCTCACTATCAGCTTTAATGACCATAAGCATGCATAAGACCCAACAGAAGATATGTTATGAACCAAACTGCTAACAAATAAATTTTACTATCCTTAATTAAAATAAATATTGACAAATTATATCATATATTAGACATAAAATTAAATAATTACAATAATAATCAAGTCAGAATAGTCAAATTAGGTCAAAACTGGTACGTCAGTGAGGAGAGAAAGATTATAAATTGAACTGAAGCAAATAAAAAATGAGGTCTCAAGCTCAATGACCACTACAGAGGCTTTAATGGAGGAATCGACTGGTAGGCAAAGACGAATGTCACCTTTTTGAAGAGGCGTCCTGAGTCCTCGCTGACCTGGGCGAAACGTGGGATGATGTTGTTGAGGTAGAGATCGCTGAGAGTGGCGTGGTCTCGACTCTCGCTCTTCACCTGAGCCAAGAGAAGGTTCCAGCAGTTGACTGGAGACAGGACATTTTGCTCTTTCCTGCAGAGAAAAGTAAAGAAAAAACACATTTATTATCATTTATCATACAGGATTGCAGATGAATCAGTTAGAAGGAGCTATTTTTAAAAAATATATTCTACAAAAATACATTTGCAGTAGTTGCAAAATAGCTGCAGAACAACTGCCAAACAATTCAATCACAATACATAATCAAAAGGAATCAGAGGAATCATCTGAACATAACCAAATGATTCAGTCAAATAATTTCAAGCCAAATAGATTTAAAACATTTAATATAAGGAGTAAATTCTAAATTAATTTTTAAAATAATCACGGTGTGTTTTCATACCCAATTTTTATGTAGAAAACGAGGACATAAACATTCATAAACATTTTTGATAATGCAAATGAATCATTATATCACATTGTTTATACACACACACACAGACACAGACACAGTATTCAGTAATATATCAATAATACATCTGAAATGATCTTGCTGGTGATAAAATGTACAGTATTTTGAGATTTATTTAGCAATTTTGGGCCATTAAGTTTCCTGAAGATTGTGACTATATATTAATAAGAAAAAAGTCTCATCGCCATCAGTCATTCAAACAGCCAGCTGTATTTGAAAACTAATGAGTTCAGATCACTTTGTCGCTACAAATCACTGTGAACAGCCCTTGAGACACACACACGTCGTCGTTACAGATAAATCAGGTCAAAAAATCCTCTGGACTCCTGCTCTGATAGGGAATGTGCCCAGGATGTTAAAGGTTACTCTAAACTCATGCAGTCCTGGTGTGGTTAAGAAGGGTACACATGTGTATAGATCCGTCCTGATAAACCTGTTGCCCTGTATGTGAAGTTCACTCATGGATTACAGAGCAATGGATGTCACGCCAAAGAGGAATTCTGTTAAGCCCTGCGTTACTCTGGGCATATGCTGGAGGGATGGCCTCAGCGGCCTGTGCATGCCAGAGGAGACAGCTGATGCTGAGGGTCCCGTAGAAACCCATGAGGTGGGACCCGTTCCCTGCTGCTAAAATGCCTCAGAACGGGTGGGGCAGAACCTGATGTTTCTTCAGACCAGACGGTCTGAAATGTCCACAGAGAGGGTAGAATCAGGAAGGACTGGATCTAAACAGCCCGCAGAAAGCATCCGGCTGTCTGTTAATGTTTAACAGACTGTCTGTTTACAGAGGAACAGCTAACACATGACCTTGGTCCTGCTGTTAACTGGAGTGCAAAGCATCTGTGAGAACTAAAATGTTCATCACATCTACCCAAACAACCAGCAACCTTATCCAACAATAGTATGAAAATGTGTACATTTAAGGCCTAAAAAAAAAGTGTTGAGGTAAAATCCATTTCCTACCTCATTTTAGAAACACTGCAACTCATAAAAACACTTCCACAGGGTGTATTAAACAGATATAATGACATACAGAAAAGTTTGTAAGAAACAAATTTTATTAAGCAGGGACGTATTAAACTCATCAAAAGAGACGGTAAAGACCTTTAAAATGTTACAAAACATTTCTAATTTAAAATTATTTTTTTAATATTAAACAGCATTATTAAAACAGCACTGTTTTCAATATTAAATATAATAAGAAATGTTTTTTGAGCACTTGATTACTGAAGGATAAATTAAATAGCCAAAATGTGCTTTTTACTGTTTTGTCCTGCTTTTCAAATAAAAAAAAAAAATCATTTACAAAACAACAATTTAAAAATATTTACTTAACACTGAACATTTTTTAACATTCTAGCAGACATTATACCAACAAAGCACAATTTAACTTAAAATTAATAAGTTACTAAAATTATATTTTTTTGGCCATTTTTGAGACCCCCTTCTTGAATCAGGCATGCATTTTTTACTGTACAAATAAATGCAGCCTTGCTGAGCAGAAGAGACTTCTTTTAAAACATTAGAATATATTACAGATCCCAATTTGAACGCTATGTGTGAATGTTATAATAAATGTATAGAGCAGATGTTATTGTTAATTATTATCGCAGATTTTTCTCGCGCTTTGGACTTTGAACCCTGGCGCCGCAAGCTCGTGCAGCGCTGTTTGAATACATGCAACCCGTGCCTATATTAGAAAACATAATGTTCTGCAGTTTATTTACTAATCGTTTGAGGCCATTTCGCTATTTCAATCATCATACAGTAACCAGCATCAACCACCCCTTCCTCTTCTCATCGGTGACATGAGATGCAGTGCTAAGCAGTCTCTCGCTGTCGGTGCTTCGTGCTTGTAATGATTTTTCCATCTTTCTCTGACAGTTTTAAATACTTTCACACTGCAGACGTGTTTGCTGCATTAGTGTGCGCCTCTATTTGATCGTGTCACATCTTTGTTTAGTACAATTTATTCGGTCTTTTCGCTTATTCGGCCGAACACCAAAAGAGGTTTTTTTTGCTATTTTCAGCCGAACAATTTCGGTTGCCGAACATTCGGTGCATCCCTATTTAAAAATAAAACACTTTTATTTTAACTTGCAATAATTTTTCACAGTTTTTACTATATTTTTATCAAATAAATGTTGCCTTGGTGAGCATAAAAGACTTTTGAACTGTAGTGAACATATCCAAATTATTTTAAAAGTGCATGCCCAAAAACCATGCTATTTCTAGGTACATGACTCAAAACAAGTTATTTCCAAAGCACATGTCCAAAATCATGTCCAAAATCATATTTCCAAAGCACATGTCCAAAATCATATTTCCAAAGCACATGTCCAAAATCATGTCCAAAATCATATTTCCAAAGCACATGTTCAAAATCATGGTAGCTACTTAGCTAGCTACTTTTGCAAAAATCAGACCCACTTTATGCTGCACAAATCATAGCAGGATATCAGCATCATCTGAACCCATTTTAGCATATTTAAAAAAAATAAATAATATTAAAAAACATATTCTGGGCTGAAACCAAGCACTGCTGATGTCCTGAAGTAGTCGAGTCTAATAAAAGTGATGTACGGATGTGTATTAACACTTGTCTGACACCAGTCCTCCGTGTTGAAGAGCACGTTGGATTAATCATATCACTCGACAGGGTTCCTGTCTCTCTGTACAGGACGTTGCCTCTGGCTTCGCCTGCCGACAAGACTTCAGACAGACACTCCTCCCAACGAGTTCAAAGCGAGGGGAAATCAGCCAGCATTCAGAGATCAGCGGGGGGGCTCGGTGGAGGTACATCACAGCTTTTTCTCCTGCTCAACATCTGTCAGTGTTGTGGAAAGGAATGGACACATGTCACTTCATCTTTGTCCATGTAACTCTTTTGATGATGGGATCAGAATTAGGGATGTGCGCTACGACTAATTTGACTGTCGTTTAAACGGAAGTTTTGTATTCGACTAGTCGACTAGTCTAAAAGCTTGAAACCCCTAAAAAATGGCAAAAGAAAAAAAAACTCTGCGTGTGTCTATATAACAGCCCACACTTGAAATACTTAATCTTTGATTCACACTGTCAAATCCCTCAATGAATTCTGCTAAAAATAGGTCACGATTATGCCGTATGCTTGCTTCGCGTTATCTTAATTTAATTTTAGGCGGTCGTTAAAAAGAAGAAAAAAAAAAAAAGAAAGAGAAGAGCATACACTCAACATAAACCAGTGTATAGCTTATTTATTCAAATCGGCTGGAGAAATGCAGAAATGGAAAATCAATGAATAGACTGACAGAATTCTTCATCTTCATATAACGTTAGCCAACATATTAAAACACAAGTCAAAAACAATAGGAAAGTTTATCAAGGAATAGCATTAAAACGGCTTTTAAAAAAGCACTTCATGTAGGCTATATCGTCTAAAAACAAAACAATGCTCGTTTTACTTACTCAGACCATGCGCATTTGTTCAGTGAATTTAACGTTAATGGTCTGGCTAAAGACGGGACTAGAGGCGATTCTGCACTTGAAAAAGTGCGCTCGGCAGGAACTGAAGTCGCAGGCACGCAGAGAGATAACTACAAGCAAGCAGACAGTTTCGAAAAGAGCCTGGAAATCCCGCTCCACCACCGAAGTGGGTCTTCATTTAGAGGAATAGACGGCACGGATGGGATTGTGGACCGCAGCGGTGGTGGGTTGTAGTGTACATGACATGATTGACATTTGCTGGCTTTGGCTAGCCTCTAAGCTAACGCTACATGCCTGTATTGAATACGAGTACGCGTCGCTCCAGTAATTTTGTAAGCCAGTTTGACATTACACAGTTTGCACAAGCTTTTCCATTTCCATCTCATTCAAAATAATCCCACACCTTGCTGGTCTTTCTCGTTGTCATTTTGAGCTCGCCGCAACTGACATGAAGAAAACGCATGTGAGGTCTGAGGTAAAAATGTAGTTTCCACCCAGATACACTTTTAAAAATATTTATATATTTAAATATTTTCATATGTATTCTTTGTCAAACGTATTATTTTAATTTGTTATTTAAAATGTTTTAAAATGTAACGTTAAAATAATGGTAATTTGAATGATAAAATCATGTTTTTTTTCCTCTCTCGTGTAATCGACTATTGTTTTCAGTGTCGACTAGTAGGAGCTGTACCCTTTAGTCGACTAGACCCGCACATCCCTAATCAGAATAAAAAGACCAAATATACTGTCGTCATCAAACATCAAGGTATTTCTACAGATGATAAACGAAACCAACAGAGATTCATATCGTAAGCTTATTAGAATCCTCAAGCATTACTAATTTTTGCAAATGAAAGTGTTCTTTTTTACTCATTTGCAAGTATGCAAGAAAAGTAAGAATTTAATAAATATCAAGTACATGTTCCTTATTCTTTATTCAACATTTCAAATGTTTTCTACTAGTAAAGTGTCACAAAACAAATGCTAACTGTTGTGTTAAAGGGATAGTTCATCCAAAAATTTTAATTCTGTCATTAAATAATTACACACCCTCAGGTCGTTCCAAACCCGTAAGACCTTCGTTCATCTTCGGAACACAAATTAAAATATTTTTGATGAAATCTGAGAACTTTCTGACTCTCCTTAGACAGCAATGCAACTACCACGTTCAAGGCCCATAAAGGTAGTAAGGACATCGTTAAACTAGTCCATGTTACATCAGGGGTTCAATCTTAACTTTATGAAGCAGCAAGAATACTTTTTGTGCCCAAAGAAAACAAAAATAATGACTTTATTCAACAATTTCTTCTCTTCCGTGTCAGTCTTTACCGTGGTACTCTTGTGAACGCACGGCGTAGACTTGACACTTAAGAAGAAATTGATGAATTAAGCTGTTATTTTTGTTTTCTTTGTGCACAAAAACTATTCTTGTAACTTCATTACATTACTGTTGAACCACTGATGTCACATGGACTATTTTAACAATTTCCTAACTACCTTTGGGCCTTGAATGTGGTAGCTGCGATGCTGTCTATGCAGGGTTAGAAAGCTCTCAGGTTTAATCAAAAACATCTTAGGTGTTCCGAAAATGAACAAAGGTTTTACGGGTTTGGAACGACATGAGGGTGAGTAATTTATTGACAGAATTTTCATTTTTGGGTGAACTAACCCTTTAAGTCCTTAGCTTAGCAACATGTTAACTTCAGACTCTATTGGAATACCATTGTGACCATTAATAAAGTTGTTGCCCAAGTATCAGTAACTTCAAAGTTTTTATTTTAAAAACTTAGTTAGAATGATACCTTATAAAAAAGCTGAATACGTAGGGAGACATTAGTACAGACCTGCTGAATAAAAGCGGCACACAGGCAGCAGTCACAATTCAGCTACAATCGTAAGTAAATAAGTCTTGTGTGTTCAAAACACTTAGGTGTGCACACCACTCTCAACAATAATGTTTCTCTCCACCAGCTTTCCCAGACACCCTTTCCCCCCATCTAAAGAACTGTGGTTAAGTAGTGTAGCAGAAATAATTGCATTTGGATGTTTTGGAGGCTACGGCTGAGGTTAAGAGTGGAATGAGATCTTGATGTTTGCTCTGCCAATGATCGCACAACGCTTGGGAAACAGGGAAGAGTGAAACTGGTTCGAGCATGTAGCAAAAACTGAAGCAAAAAATAAAGGTCTTGCACAACAAGGCTTCAAAGAAAGCAAGTTCCTGATGGTAAACCACAGAGATGTGTGCCAAAAAATGTTGGGAACGCCTCCATTAATTGACACATGGTGCAGGACATATAACACAAGGAACATGAGAAGACAAGAATTTACTAACAAAACAAATATTTAAATTTTCACAAATACCAAATTGTGTGTAAAAAATAAGAATACAATAAGTGAAACCAACAGTCTAACGATTGTTGAATGATTAAAACCAACCTGAGGCATTGACAGCCCTGAGAAACATCCTCCCAAACACACTAATTTGCTTTTTTATATGCAAAGAAGCAAAACACATGCTTAACCTCATAAGATGGAGTCCTTGGAGAAACTCAATTCCTCTCGAGAAATGAACAAAGCGACGTTGATGAGATTAGCATGGCTCCTTGGCTGGCTTTAAGGGTTCTTAAATGGGCATTCAGACGAGGGAGCTCCGGGTCATTTCTGGAAGGCCATGAAAAAGCTGAGGTCACATGAGCAGAGGAATTGCCCAATTAACAGCAAGGTCATCGCACACAGAGCCGGCCTTTCACCAAAGGAACGCTCCGCAAAGCCAAGAAGGGCTAATTCCTAGGTGACATACACCAGGGACGTGACATGGTGGCATGTGAAGAATTTTAAGAGATGAAGAATATAAAGAAATTCTTGACATTTGGTTGGAGTAAAATGATGGGAACTGATCAATGATATTACTTCACAAAGCAAAACGAGAATCCCTGAATGTACGCATGGACCATGAGGAGAAATTAATATTTAGCAAGGATGCATTAAATTAATCAAAAGTGACAGTGAAGGCACTGATAATGTTACAAAAGTTTTTTATTTATATACTTTTTTATTCTTCAAAGAATGTATCATGTATCAATATTGATAATACTAAGAAATGTTTCTTGAGCACTAAATCAGCAAATCAATGACTGGAGCTACTGGAAATTCAGCTTTGCCATCACAGGAATAAATAGCATTTTAAAATACATTAAAATAGAAAACATTTATGTTAGATTGTAATAATATTTCACAATTTTTACTGTATTTCTTTCAATACATGCATAGAGTCATTAGCTTAGCAACATACTAACATCAGAGTCTGCTGTAAACTGTGAAGAGTGACTTAGAAGGTACATGAGAAGGTATTGAAGGGAATTCTTCACTCTGGTGAGAAGTGTTTTACAAGACTTCGGTTTCTGTTCAGACATGATGCTGGGAAGACATCAGTCAAGCTAGTCAGACTGGAGAGGAAATGAAACTTGCCTTGCCTGCTTTCTCTTACCGTCACACACTTACGAAGAATAGGCAAACACACCAGATCAGACGGACTCACTTCCTCTAGTCAACTAAACCTGAGCTCTTCACAAATGGGCCGGGAGTTATTGTAACACAGGATACTGCAGAACAGGCAACATTATGACACTTGTATATGGAAGTCTAAAGTAGAAAAAGTTTATTGAACAAAAGACAAACAAGGGTGTCCAGGGTCAGTAAATTTGTTGATTTCTGTAGTTGACGGTAAATTTGTTTAAATATACTAAATTACATTTAAAAAATAAATTTAGAATAAAACCAGCTAAGCTGAATGTACAATATATGATAGTATTGTACCATTGTGATAGAATGTACAAGAATTTACTTTACAGCACCTTCATAAATTCAATAAAACCATAAAAAGCACCTCCTGCATATTCTTTATACATCATTTTGAAGAAACAGAGTTAAAAATCTTGCTGTAGAAAAGGTACATCATCTTACTCCGACCAAAGTAACTTGAATGCACCTGACGTTGTAATTACAACTTCTCAACTCGAATACAAGAGGACTTGAATGTGCCATTAATGCAGGGTTTATTTAAATACACCTGAACAAGCTAATTAAGTTCTTACAGATTACTAGACACTTCCAGAAAGGTGTTTTGGATCAGATTGGAGCTAAACTTTGCAGGACGGTGGCCCTCTTTGTGCAGGATTGGATAACCCTGGACTAAAATGTTAAGACTACGAAATTCTAGACATTAGGAAGTGAGGTAACACCATATGAGACAATGTTTTAAAAACTTTGAAATGACGAAACCAGCATTGACCATAACCACTAGGGGGGAAGATTTGAGAATTGGTTTGTAGTGTAATCTTGGATCAGCAGAGTGGACCATTAAGCATATGACACATCACCGCTCCTCTAACCACCACCCATCTTATTTGTCATGAGTACAGACGTTGTGGTGAGTTTCAGTTGCTTCTTTGTATCAACTCAATCCATTTGTAGAAAATCAGGCATGCTAGAAATTCGGTCAGTACCATGGCGTGTTATCATTCCAGACCGCGTGTTTGTTAACCATGCTGTCCATTCATTGCCGGGCAACTCGTCATCGAGCCTCCTGCTGGCTTGCTGAACAAATGACGCACACTGTCATACCACACATAGAGGAGCCTTTGAACCCTTGAGTGGTAGAACGGAAGGCAGTGAGCTGAACTCTACCCTGTAAGAACATAAGCAGTATATCAGGGGTCTCCAAAAGATCCCCACAGATGCCCCTCAGTTTGCAGGTCGGGCCTCACCGTCAGCTACGTTCTTCTGGAGGAGCGGGACCGGAAAATACCTCACATTCTTTCGTGGCATCATCGTCCCAGATGTTGCCTTTTGCCTGTTAAACATACAGATGTTGGAGCTGGATTGCAGGGGCTCAAGGGACCCACGGAGGGCAGGGGATGGTATTTAGACTGGACGAGATTACGAGCTGATTAGGAAATCTATCTCAGCGGTGGTCACTGGTATCAGGGAGGACATTAGCAGGGGTTACTGCAGATTTGGTGTAGTGAGGGGGTGCTCAGAGAAAGAGATGGTGTAATGCGGGCCTAATGTGGAAGAAAAAGTTAGAGCTATGAGGAAATCGAGAGACAAGCACAAGAAATGATGTTAAAATGAAGAAACA
The DNA here is from genome assembly GCA_039654775.1 of Spinibarbus caldwelli. Classification (NCBI taxonomy): domain Eukaryota; kingdom Metazoa; phylum Chordata; class Actinopteri; order Cypriniformes; family Cyprinidae; genus Spinibarbus; species Spinibarbus caldwelli. The sequence goes on from CM077254.1 coordinate 9,478,550, forward strand.
AGTTCTCAGAGAAGAATTGCAAGCAAAAGAAAGCAAAAATAAATGGAGAAGAATCTTAATGCTCAAGATTGGAAAATCACAAGGCTGTATCGTAAAATGATGCATTTTCTTCTTCTACTTCTCTTATTAGTTTCCATCCATCCATCCATTATTATGTTAATTTTTGATAAATTTGTTTAATTTAAATATACACAAGAGTTCAAATAAAAAAATAAAACAACTTATAAATTTGTATTATCCAATAATAATGTATTATTATTAATTACAATTATTGTTACTGATCATAATTATGACTGATTTCTTATTTAATTATCTCTATATTTTTCCGGATAATTAAAAAAAATAATAATAATACTTTTTTAAATTGAGAAGATTGTTCAAATAAAAAATAAATACACTTATAAATCTGTGTTATTGTTGTTATTATTAATTAATATTAATAAATTATTATTATTACTTATTTCTTTAATTTTTTGAGTCCTTTTTCATAATTTTTGATAAGTGTTTAAAATGTTAAAATAAAAAAATAGTAGTATTTAATAGTTTATTATTATTATCATTATTATTAATATATTTTTGTTTTCAGAAATGTCTTAATCGTTATTCTATAAAATTTCTATATTATGACGTACTGTTGTTGACCAAAAATGAATATTGTGGTATACATCCACCGCTTACACTGGAGCACATATTTGAAATTGAACCTCCCCCAGAGTCTAAGGTACACAGAGGTCTCATGTGCACCATGGTCTGATAAGGCACAGAGCTGTCGCACAAAACTGCTCTCAAAAAAGAAAAAAAAAAAAAAAAAAAAACCTGCTATCTATTGATTATTTCTAGAAGCTGTCAGAGAGCCATATGTTGACTTTCCCAGACCCAGACTCTAGCACTCAAACCATTATATTAGGAACCGAAGAGTCAAGTGCAAATACAAAGAGCAAAATAACATGAACAGGCAGAGAGTGAAAAAGGGAAGGAGCAAAGAGAAGCACATGACAAGGTGGAAAATGAAAGAAACAATGAAATAAAGGAAAAGTTCAAGCACTGGATATCCCCTATGTCAAAACAGTGCCTAGGGCAAAACTGTCAGAAAGAAACCTGTCAAGGTAAGCATACTAGACCCTGGAAAACAACGCAAATCCAGTCCAACCTATTTACACAGCAAGCATAAAAGAATGACAATGTGTCACTGCAAATACAGGGCGTTGGGAGTTGCAAAAGCACCTTGATAAATGTTAACGCAAGTAAAATTTTTGCTTTATAGCGGTCGGGAAGACATTATTGTTACCATCATAAAGGTTCTCATCAAATACTGCTTCAATTAACAAGACATGCAGACTCTTTCATAATTCACACATAAGCCAGGGCAAGGAAGTACACTTCAAACTTTAAGCTTAAAGACCAACTAAAAGTTATCTTTCTAATTCTTTGAAGATGAGGCTACCACATCCTCACAAGATCAAACTGAATCCAACAGGATCCAAGCGTCCAACCACAGAGATCCGTTTAGACAGTATATAACACTGATTAATAGGCTGTTCGACAGCATATCCTGTCATAATGACTGCCGTGAGAGAGCATCATTCTCAAAGCTCGCCAGTAAGTATCGGGAAACCTGCATTCATTTAATGCCAGGTCTTCAGCATAATTGCCACTTGCCTTTCTACACAACTAAGCTTTAAAAAGCCTGTTCAAAGTCTAGCCCTATGTATAAAAATTACATCAGGGCCATTCAAAAGCTTGTTTTGTTTCACGCTAAACAATAAAATTAGCATAATAAGCTAATGCAGTCAATCAGACAGGATAATATAAACATTTATAGCTTGAGTAAGAAAATAAATGCTCCACTTCACTTGCTTTTCTTAACGTTACGTCAGCTGTTTCTTCATAATAAAGCATAACAACTCTAACCGCTACAGAAACAGGATCAAATATGGGTCACTGGAGCAAAATCAAGGACTTCGAAGAAAATTTTTGACTTTATTCCACTATCAAATCCCTGCTGCTATCTCATCAGAGATATGAGACAAGCCACTTATATAACAGCGGGGTCTTGTGAAAGCCTCAAAAGACTGTAAAACTGTATTTACATTGTCAAAAGCTGATTCATCATCATTCTGACAAATAAGGAGACTCTGTTTATGCCTACACACTAAAATATGACGGTTATGAGTTGTTACCAAATATTTTAATGAAATTATCTTGAATAAGCCTAAAGGGAAGTGTTGACTGGATATCACATGACCTTGGCGAGAGTTTACTCAACCGTCTCAACTTTCACTGCAGAGCAGCACTTATGTAATCAGAAGAGTGTGTGAGAGGACAAAAAAAATAAACATATTCATTTAAAAACGGTGCCCAGGTAATGGCACGGATCACAGGACCATGAAGTATCAGCTGGAAACACGGCCAAATATTCTCTTACTTGAATTGAGGGTCCTTTGTATAGCGTGTCTTGGCCAGGAACCTCTCGGCTAGTTTCTCTAGGTTGCGGGAGTAGTCCATCTCAATCTCTGCCTTCTTGCGGAAGAAGTCCTGCAGGTCTTGCAGGAGCTGCACGCGGAGCTCGCATTGCTGGTCCAAACACTTAAGCTGCTCCACCAACTGGGCTCGGATCTCTGCCAATCAAAGGAAGAGAAGAAGAAACAGTTATTACAGAACTTCCCACTCTGGTTATGCATTCTAAAGGTGTTCAAAACCATTCAGACAATTACTGAAAAACGTACTACATTTACACTATATACACTAACATTTAAAAGTTTGGGCTTGGTATGATTTTTTTAAAGGGTTTTTGAAGTCTCTAACGGCTGCATGTATTTAATTGAAAATATGGTAAATACAGTAATTACTGTTAATTATTACAATCAAAATTACTTTTCCACTGTAATACATTTTTAAATGCAATTTATTTCTGTGATGGCACAGTAGAATTTTCAGCAGCCATTACTCCAGACTTCAGTGTCACATGATCTAGTAATCATTATAATTACCAATGTTTAAAAATGTTTTTTGTGGAAGCCATGGCATTTTTTCAGTATTCTTTGATGAATATGAAGCTCAAAAAACAGCATTTATTTGAAACAGAATTTACGTAACAATTTAAAGCCTGTACGGTCACTTTTGTTCAATTTAAAGGTGCACCTTAAGCCACCAAAATGATACTCAACAATGCATGAACGAAATCATGCCATTTTTTCCCTGTAATTTGACAACTAAAAGCATCTAACTTATTTTTTTGTAATGGGGAAATATGGATTTCTTTATAAAATGCACAATCAAGAAATATTTATTTATTTATTGGTACACTTGCCCTTTATGGACGAAAGTTAATTTTGGACATTGTTTGCAAATGCAACAAATTTAAAAAGTGCTTTTTACCATTACTATTTGACTCAATTAAAAACAAAGAATTCCACATATTTAATCTGGGACTGCTCACTAAAACATGGGGGGGGGGGGGGGGGGGGGGGGGGGTGATAAATTGACACATCAGGGCTAAATTAATCATCTTCATTTATTTATGTCTACAAATTTTAATGTATAGTGGTTTTCAAAACAGCTTAACAAAATTTGTCATGCTCTCTTCCAAATTGACATGAAGAACTGTATTAAAACTATTTAGAAATGCCTTTCAGAATCAGTGTATTTCATATATTCCAGTTTCAGTTCAATTTCTTTTTGTATTTTGTATAAAAAAATATTTTCATGGTGTATTTTGTATAAAAAAAAGAAATAAAAAATAAACTTTATACAAAATACACCATGATTTCCTTCAAATTGACATTAAGAACTCTGTCTAATATATGTCACTTAATGTTTCATTGAGGTTTGAGCTGCTTTCAGTTTTATGCCTTCTGAATGAAGGAATGTCTCAGCTTTCTAAGATATAGTCTAATTATTTTTTCTAATGTTCAATTTAAAAAATCTGATCAAAAATTAGCCTTCCCATTACAAGGTGATATTTGACTCCTTAAAGTGATTTACAGGGGAATTTTATTTTTAGTTTTGTAATGGCATTTTTCTAACTTTATTAAAAGTGACATCTTTTATGTCAAATTTAAAAAATACATATAAGCTTTTTAAAATTTCTAATTAAAACAATAGAATAACAACAAGTAGAATAAGATACCAATCAAATTAAATCAGTATTAACAAAATTATTATTTTCCATTGAGGTGGAACAGAAGAACACAAAAGTGGCTTGTAGTTGGCATGAGTGCAATTAAATTTATAAATTCATGTTGAGATTAATATTTTAAATATAAAATTTGAATAGGTTATAGAAATATTAAATGATTTAAATAACTGAAAGATACGTTAAAAATGAAACTAAAACTGCCAGCAGGTGGCGATAAGGCACTGATTTGATCACTGAATCATTCATTAATTTGATTCGTTTGAACGGCTGATTTATTCAGGAATAAAGCAAGTGACTGTCTGCGTCCCAATGTGCATACTATCCATCCTAAATTCTATGTGATAATAGTAAATTTCAGTACTATTTAGGGCAGATAGGGTGGATAGTATGCACATTGGGACGCAGGGACTGTCTTTATGAATCGGTAATTGAATCATTGACTCACTAGATTTGTTTAAAAAACGCATGTTTATTCATAAACGAGACACCGCTGTGTTTGAATGGAGATGCGCAGCGGCTTCAAACTATTTTCGTCGACGAAATAGAGCAAAATCAGGCAACAGTGTTATAGTAAGAGTGTAAGTCACTTAATATTAACTTCTTTTTTATTGAACTGTTGTATAAAATCAATATCACATTTACAAACTCCCTTATTAATCATTACATCCGTCACTGTCCTTAGTTCATCGCAATCTCACAAAGTTCTATTATAATCAACGAAGCTCTCTAAACTAAACAATGAATCTCTTATTTACATTGTGTCTACTTTGTTTATGAAAGGATTCGTGAGATATGTCTGTAATACATTACTCAATTCTGCAAAAACGCGTAGAAACCTTTGAAGCTCCCCTCAGCGCAAACAAATATGCTCGGGTCAGTCGCACTGGTGCTCCTAAATATTTTTTTTTCACAGTCGCACGCAGTAGTTTTCAGTCACATTTGCGTACGAGTCAGAATATTAGAGCGCGTCATACAGCCTTGCGTGAATAAGATCAGAGCGACGCAGACCACGGAGAGCACGCCGATGCTATACAGGACTCAACGACAGTCAGAGAAGACAGCTGCAGCGCTGTTTGTGGAATTAAATTCTAAAATAAAGACAAACTGTTTGAACCGGTGATTTCTTTTTTCGCTTCTGTGGATGTATTTCTTAATTTGATCTGAGATGAAGCAAAAATACATTTGTGCGGGAATTTCTCGCATTATAAAAGTTAAACTTGCGGGAATGGTTTAAATTATGCGCCGAAATTCAAGCCCTGTAGTCTATGTGGTTCCAGTACCTCAAAACAAAGTCAAAAATATCTGGTGAAGAGACATTTCATCCTTCTATGCAAAAAAACTATGTTTCAAAGAACAGGTTTTATGTTTATCATTAAGTAAATTGGTGCATTAATATTTTTCAACAGACAGAAGAACAATGCATATCAGGAGATCTTTTTGCAGAGGTCCATCACACACACACACATCTTCAGAGAGTTTATCCAGGCTTATCACTTTTTATTTCCGTTGCATCTTTCTCTGTCTCTCTTTCTCCCTGTCTAGCATCCGCCGAGCACTCAAGCATGGCTCCAAATTAGTTTACTCCGCTCAATCCCGACAGCCTATTGAAATACTGAATTATGATGTTTACGTGAGCTCTTGGGAAGCCTGGAACTATGGATGGACCTACTTGTCCAGCATACTGAAGCTCCAATTTAAAAAACATGATACGATACAGCAGAGCCATCTAATTTAGCTGTTGTATACCAGTTTAATTACTCAAAGCAATGCAAAGTCCTTCATCTAAACAATAAAAACTATAAACTAGCACCTATTTCATCGTTTACAGCTGCAGGATCACATTTCAGTTGATGTACTGATGGCAAGTCTTGAGTTGGCTGTCAAACCAGTGTCACAAGTGATGAGAAAACAACCTGAGAATGTTTAAGAATCAACAATACCTTTGCATTTCCTGCTGTAAAGAAATCGGATGACTTTTGCCTCCATATGCTCTAACTGTTCCAGCCCGGAGAAGAGAGGAGAACAGCGGGGTGTGACAGTCCCAGGGCTATGATACCCAGCTATCCCGACTCTATTGTGCTTTTGCGCTGAGAGCACACTTTCACTCTGACATCATACAGAAGTGGGATTTCCAAAGCCTCTGTGTCTTGGTAAAGTCAAACACAACAAAGTTCACTCCAGTACTTCCCAGGACTACAGGACTGGGCTTTTCCCACTTCATATGACTCATTGTGATGATTTTTACATGACTATGTCATAAGGCAGCCCTCGTCTGGGATAATAACTACCCGGGCCTTCTTTCTGACATGCCAACATGTGTCGATACCACTGACACATGTAATTTTCTGCTGTCCGTATAATTTATGACCATAGGAAATGAGTCAGTGCCACATTGTAATGCCTCAGCTTTCAAAGAGAGCACTGTAATTTTAGCAAAAAGCAAAGCGTCTACAAACACGCACAAAGAGAGCATGGTCAATGAGCCTAATAATGCAATTATGAGCTCACTGTTTCATTTTTATTGAGATAAATACAGACACAAAGGAAACAGAGGAATGCATATGCAGATTTGTGTTTGGGCATCCCTAAAAAATGCTCTGTGCCTGGTGGGTAAAACAAAAAAACAAAACGTATATTCATGTTTTATTCTGCTTTCTAAATACTAGTCAAAAATCATAGGATTATAATCACAGTTTTACAGCTGTATAGTATCAATAATAGAGAACAGCATGATAACCAGCATTTATGTAGATGTGGTGCACACAAGCATTTTTGGCATCTTTAAAAGTCCATTCAAGTTTCTAAATCACAGTGATGGAGTAATTCTGATGTTCTTGCGGCTAAATATGTGTTCATTCACGTCCATGCACAAACCAAACCCTCTTAGCTGTCAAAGCTTCAGACTTTGATTGGTTAGGTGAAGGGCATGAAGCCAACAGGGCTGTGTGGGCTAGGGAAAGAAACCGAGGCATAGATTTAATGGGAGCATATTAAGTAAGACTCCGGTGGAAAAGTAAAACCTAAATATTAGAGTATAACATGAACAGTTTGTGCTAAATGCATTACAAGCTAGAACAAGCACCATAACTGATTAATTCAGAATCAGCTGAAATATAAATGAAATTCACTGCTCTTTAAGTAGAGATTTGAGAAGAGTAGAAAACGCCATCACTGTCACCAAGAGCAGGAAGAGTATAATCCAACCACTCTCACAAGGAAACTCAAGTCAGATGTTCTGCATTTGTCTCAGGGGCTCATAAAATGATTCTCTGGCCATTCTGCTGTTCTACATCTATGGGAAGATCTTTTTAAAAAAGCTTGAGTGGGAACAAGCATACACACTCTTACAGAAATAACTGGGAAAAAAAAAAAAAAAAAAAAACAACTTAAAAAAAAAAATCTCTTTAGCTCCATATCCACCTCCAAAGGCAGACTGACCACTTTTTGTTGAACACTACGAATAAATAATTAATAAAAAAAGCTTTTCAAGTATAGTATGCCTCTTTATAACATTCACTCAGCCCTTACGCCAGAAATATACTTGGAAAGTCACAATACTTTGGATGTATCAAACCTTAGTACTCAATATGGCAAATGTCTGTGCCATTAAAATGAACAATATGTATACATACATACGTACACACACACACACACACACACACACACATACATACATACATACATACATACATACACATATATATATATAAAACAGGATAACAGGATAAGTACATTGTACATAAAAGGGGAAGCATAGGTTTTACTTCTGCAGGTGCCACAAAAAGCAACTCTTGCCTCACTGTAATTCTAACTACTTCAGTTATTTTTTTTTTTTTTTAAGAAAGAGCACTTCTTTTTTCCTCCGAATCAACAAACAAGGACAATTAACCTTGATTCAAATGGCCTGTTTGATTGAGTATCATTAGTTGAGCATGTCATAAACATTAAAGCAACACAAAATATTCAACAATCTCAGAGTAATCAGACAGCAGTGACCCCTGCCTCCTTGAGTGTGCATTTGCTGAACAAGCATTAAATGATGATATAATTTCATGACTACATGACAGTCTTTGTGATACAGCTGTCGGTGAGCACGCTGCAAAGCGCTGGCTGGGACCTTCATTATGTTTGGACTAAACCAAACACAGTGTTGAGTAACACCTGCTGGTCCCCAAACAACAATAATCACAGCTACCTGCTGAGATATCTGCTCAGTCAGGGTATTACACAGCCATGCATTATTGATTCTACTGCCTCTAACTAAAAGGAAAGGCGGGAGTGAGCAAAACAGATTGACCGGCAAGCTGGCACCTGACAAAGGACTGAAAGATAATCTCGGGAAGACAAACACTGCATGCTGAATGACATATGGATCAATGTCAAATAAGAGAGACTACAAAAAGAAAAAAAAAAGAAAAAAAGATAATAATAATAATAATAATAATAATAATAATAATAATAATATGTGAAAAAGTGCTTGCCCCCTAAACCTAATAACTTAGCAGCAAGAACTGCAATCAAATTGGGGGGGGGGGGGACACTTTTTCACACATGTGAGATTGTGGATTTTGTGTGGGTTTGGGTTTTGTTTTCCAATGTGGGTTTGGATTTGTGGGTTTGGATTTTGTTTTCCCTTCTTAAAAAAAACCTTCATTTAAAAACTGCATGTTGTGTTTACTTGTGTTATATTTGATTAATATTTAAATTTGTTTGATGATCTGAAGCATTAAAGTGTGACAAACACGCAAAAAAATAAAAAAAATCAGGAAGGGGGCCAACAATTTTTCACACCACTGTATATATTTATTAGGGGTGTAACGGTACACGTATTCGCACCGAACCGTTTCAAAAAATACAGTATTTTTTTTTGTAGGAAATTCAAATAATAAATGCCGTTTTGACAGTCTTTGTGGCATGACAGATCGCTGTATAAGCGCCTTGGAGAGCCGCTTCTGGGACGGTTCAGAAACGTGCTGGTATAAACCCGACACTAGGGATGTGCGGTATACCGATACTGGAAAAATGCCGGTATATATTATATTTCAAACGGTATGATATCATAATTTTGCTCAATTCGGGTTTTCATAGACTGCTGTTGCAAAGTGCACCTGTAGGTGGCAGTGCTTCCCAAATTGATGCGCAACCGATGTGACAACAGAACAACGCGATGAATCATTATATATATATATATATATATATATATATATATATATATATATATATATATATATATATATATTTTTTTTTTTTTAATAGAATATTATACATCTGGACAACAGAAATGTCATGTGAAGTGTCATGCTACAGATTCATGTATTATGAAAAACACTACACAAATATTTAGAATTGACGTTAAAAGGACTACAATGTAACTGTGTTTTCAGGGCTCTGTAATCTAATGGTGCTGTCTCTTCAAGGCCAAATCAATCCTCCTCCCCTCTTCATCCCAGCTGTCACTTTGCTCATTTCCCTGAGAGCATCTCAGCCGGCTCCCCTAAAAACCCCACCCCAAATCTGTCATATCTCATTACAAGCCCTGGCTAAGGGCTCCAAACTCCAGGCTTGTCGCCAGAGCTTTAAAAGCAAGGACATAGAAATCACTAGGAGGTAGACGGCAAGACTGCTGTCCTCAAAAACAGGCCATGCTCAAAGTTTGTGAACACTGGGGTGCCATGGTGACTAAGCAGGCGAGATTAGTGTTCATAGTGGCTCTCTGAAACCTTAACCAGTTTGAGGACAACGCTAACAGAGAACAAGAGGGGTTAATATGTTGTGTATGTGAAACCAACACTCAAACAGCCCAGGAAGCCTGTTGTTTTGACATTAGTCATCCTCACATGGTTGGTACGTATGTCTGAGGTATTCACCAGCAGGCAAACGCTCTGACACATTCAAAAAGTTGTAAATTAAAGCACCTCTTTCTTCTGTGCTTCGCCAGACGATCACAACAAACAAGTTTCAATCTGTCAGGGAAGATTTGAAAGCATATTTAATTTGTTAGCAATTTTCATCAGTGGGTTTTAGAAACTTTAACAGATCATTTGCCCATAAATTATTCTATGATTCTAAAGGATTCCAATTATAACAGTTTTAAGTGTCTAGACACCTAAAATATAGCAGCTTTAAGTATTTAGACACTTAAAACATACTTAAAATAAATGATTTTCAATTCATTAGATAAACAATTTTTATTAAAAAAATTTCTAAACAAGTAGCATTTTGTCAACAAACCATAATAGCCCACAGATGGGGTGTAAGAAGATAGCTGGAAGATTCATACATTTGTGTGTTTGTGAAAAAGAGTATTGTGCAGCTCTGAGCTATGCTATTGTTTTCGTAACTTTTATGGGATACAGTCAAAAAAGAAAAAGGCAAATCTGAAAGGGACCAGTTGTTTCCAGGAGGTGGGTCTGATGGTGTACACTACTACTTGCGTCACCAAAGGCAGCTTGAAGGAAACCAGCCATTCATCAGAGCAAACAGGAAGCAAAAGGGAGCTGACAGGAAGTTAGTTTGTGCAGCTGGCTACAGAGGGAGACAGCTCCACAATGCAAGAGGAACTGGTCTAAGACTCTTGGGAGAATGAGAAGAACAGCTGGCTGGGATGAGGCTCTGCACCTGAGCACCTGAGCTCCTGAGCTACAGTTTGAGGCCAAATGAGAGCCCAAATTACAGTGAACAACAAAGAATAGAATAGAAAAGAATTTTTTTTTGTCAGCTGTGGTATGTAGCCTTGGGTCCCCATTTTGGTGCATCCATCATTTTATAACATATCAGCAGTATAGACACTATTAGCTCCAGACATGCCAAATCTAATCCTCCAATGAAAGACACAGCCTTCATTGAAGAAAGGAGGAATCAGGAAATGGGGGGGGGGGGGGGGGGGGGGGGGGGGCATACAGTTTCAAGAGAGGTGGAGGGGGGGGGGGGGGGGGGGGGGGGCGATACAGTTTCAAGAGAGGTGGAGGGAACGCTAGGGATCTAAAGAAGATATAATTAGCCAGATTTTGCATCAACAATAAACCAACATTTCCCTCATTGCATGCTGAATTTCCCCACCCTTTAAGACCCAATGACATTGGAGTTTTTGTCTTTTACTCCATATCTGCTAGTGCCATGGCAAATCATTTTAGTTTTAGTTGTGAAAGTGAGTTTGCAGTCAGCGTACAGTGAAATAATGGGAAATTTTACTTAGATGTCCTAACAGGTTGCATGCAAAACAAAATGTATGCAAAATGACATTTGTAGGCTGACTCAAAACCAAACGACTCTTATGAACCAGTTCTTTTTAGCGATTCAAAATATACAGTGCAACCATGGGGCCCAATTACAGAAATAAAAAACTCTTCTGAGTTGGTTCTTTTAATGAATTATTCAAAAAGATTACAAATTCTTGACAAATAGCTAAAAACTGGTTTAAAATAATCTAAAACTCTGTCATAATGTCGCAATTTACAGCATTAAGGTACAGTCACATTTTCCATTGCTCTAGGAATTTTCGCTGGCAAAATCCAGTCATTTCAATAGGAATCCATGTGAACAGGAATTTCATATGAGGGCAAAAGATTTCCCAATGCAGATTTTGCACCGGGTTCAAGTTGGTCACATGGATTCGCCACTGGTTGCACTGTATGTTTTTGATTCACTAAAAGGAACAGTCATTTGTTCTTGATTCAGCCTACAAAAGATCATTTTGCAAACATTGTGTTTTTACATACAGTCTATGCTTCACGAGGAGCTACACTATTGAGAGTACACAAAGTACCTTTTTGTCCGTAAAACTTAACTGAAAAAATTACGCATTTCTTTCATTAGAAATGACGTGTTAACCCATTTCATGGGGTCTTTAAATACTTGAAGAGACATAATGACTATACATCAGTCTGATGATGACACAAAATCAGGAAATAGAAAGCTGAAGGAGGAGGAGGAAAATTACTTTGGTCACAAAGCTTCAAATTAACGAATCCAATGACTGAACGATACTTCTAGAGCATTATTGGACCATTGTATGCCGAATATCATTATACTGATGAGGGAGAGATTTGTGTATGATGAGATTCTTTGTGAGAACCATTCAAAAGATCTTTTGCCGTATGTAGGGAGATGTAGGAAGGGGAAGAAGAGAGAAAGGCACATGAATGACACCATACTGACACACCAGCACCGACTACACCAATGAACATCAGAATGAATAGATAAAAAGGGACACGCTCCCATTAGAGAGCAGCTGTCAGGACAAAATAAACATCTCCTTGGTGGAACAAAAGAAGGAGGAAGTGTGTGATGTGGTGTGTGTGTGTGTGTGTGAGACATCAGGCTCAAAAATAAAACTCAAGCTGACAGAACATTATCATAGCCTTCATTCTCCCCAATTTCCATTATCAAACCCGTTACTGTGGAAACCACGTTGTATGTGAAAGGTGAGGGATGTGAGATTGAAAATCAAAACCTCTCGCTGAACTCCCTTGATTAATCATTAAAACATTTAAAGGAGATAATTGCGTTATGATGGCGACCCATATTTCCTCCTCCCCGGCTAACCTATTTCAGTGCGAATCAGGAAACACAATGTGGGTTTTCCTTGAGGAGAGACTGTTGGGAAAAGCCTCCGTCTACACAGCTGACGTTACTCCAAGAGAGCCGATGGGGTGGAAAAACTGTTGTCACCTACTCATCCGTACAAAACAATGATAGTTCACAAACGCGCACACATTTAACAGGATTCTGTCTTTTGAAGGAATACTGGAAAAACAAATGATGGTGGAAACAAAGGAAGGCACATAGACCAGGTACATAGTAAATTCACAAGTATATTGTAGTTTACAGCTGGCATTTGATCTAAATCTTGCTCATGCTTATTGTTAGGTTTTTTTTTTTTAAATCAGACATTTTCTAAAATAAAACAGTACACTACACTACAGTGCACTAAATATTTACAGCCATTTCTATAAACCAATATCACAAAGAGAATCTAGATCTTGACATTGACCAGAAAACAACCATCTAGCAACTATTCAGAATGCCCATACAACCATAGAAACACCCTAGGACAGGACTGTCCAAGTCTGTTGCTGAAGGGACATTGTACTGCTGAGTTTATGGTACCTTTAAGTAACATAAGAAAGATAATATTTATGAGTTAAACACACATGAATGTCACTACAAAGTCATAGTTATGAGTGGGAAATTCATGACTTTCTTCAAGCCCAGAGTTTCTGAGTTGAGAGCGTGTCAATAAGAAAACACGGTGAAGGCAGTGGATTCAGAGCCTGCCTTGACAGTAAATTCATGTTTTTGTTTTTTTGCTTTTTTACAATGAAGCTAGTTCCATCCACAAAATAAAATAGTATTAGTACCTAACGAGTTAATGGAGTTAAAAATGTATTGCTTGTAGAGTTAAAAATACTGCTGTATTTATAATAGAAAAGCTTCATTCCTAGCTTGTTCTGATAAAGTTATTTGAATGTACCTAAAGTCACAAGTACGACTTCACAGCTCGTAAATACAAACTTTCCAGGAAGACTTGAACAAATCCTTATCTCCAGTACTAATTAAACTTATCTGAACCTGCTAATCATGGACAGGATTACTAAAAACTTCCAGGCAAGTGTGTTGGAGCAGTTTCCCGTCAGGAGCAGGATTGGACAAAAACACTTGTAAGAGTGTTTCTGCCTGCCTAAAAACACTTGTAAGATATTAACTTTTGAAATCAAATGAATGAGTTAATGAGTCGAAAACTAAATCAGTTCAGTTTGGCATTTACATATTTTGGTGACTATCACTTTATGCTGCCAGTTTGCATAGCACCTAAGGAGATCAGTTTACCATTTGATGGCACAGGTTCAGGGCATTCCACCAAAGCTCCAATGAAAACATCTGGGGGGTGGAGAGTGGTTCTTCTCGCCCAGTAAGTTTTGTCAGGAATGGACCAAAGGAGAGTACGCCCAGCAGGGTGAAATTCCTCCCATAAAGCCCAGCTCTGTACTGGAACTGTACCCAGAGGGGAATAGATGTTACCCTACTTCAGGCTTCTACGGCCTGCCTCACAATCACTCACTAGGTCATGTTATACTACATGAAGAGAGAGTAAGTGAGTGCATGAAACAGACAAAGAAAGAAGGCCAAAAAAGACTACACTAGCACTCTTCAACACTAGCAGATTCCATTTCCTAGTCTAGTTTTGTTTACTAAGGCCTCAGGCCAGACTTGCCCTGGGCATGAGTAGAAGGGAAATTCTTTGGCTGTTAGAAAAACAGGAGTCAACCGTTACTCCACTCTACAAGCCGGTGCAAAGCCAGTGACAATGCCTGCCACAAACTTTACTTTCTCAAGGTTGAAATTCCTTCAGTGTCACTGTCCTCAATCATGCAACATTGGTCTAATGCCAGGGACTGTGGCTGGACTACTCCAATTAGCGATTGGCACATGGTTCGGTTAACACTTTCAGCAGTCCATTTACAAACATTGACTGCTGAAGAGCAAATCATTGAGAAGTCATCGGGTTCATTTAACAGCTGATGTGCTCGACTGGCTCAACAAGACTGCATTCAAGGTTAAATCCTATTTGACCAGAATGGAGGTTTACAGTCAATTTTAATACATTTAAAAATTTGATGCTCAAGAATTATTTCATATTATGATGCTTAAAACAGTTGTGCTGCTTAAACTTTTTGTAGAAACTGAAATTTTTTATTCATTTCCAAAGAACAGCATTTATTTAAAGTCTCTACTGTCACTTTTGATCAGTGTAATGCATTATTCTGACTGCAATATTACTGACCCAAACTTTTTGTACAGTACAACATTCCTGTTAGGGAAACCCAAAGGAAGCATCATAGACGCCTGACAAATAAATAAATAAATAAATAAAAATAAAATCCCTGTTCCAGTCAGGTTTGTGCATCTTTTTCTTTGAACGTTTTTTGAACTTCTGTTGTGACGGCAGCCGAACAGACTTTGAGATCAAACAGCACAGCTAGATGAGTGGCATCGGCATACTGAACCACATTTTCTTACATGAATTCTCATTACATTTATTTTGATATCTGTGACATCGCTGGAAGAGAAGCGCAGCCAATTAGCTCAGCAGATGATGGGTTGCTTAACAGATAGAGAATGAGAGGGGGAACATGTTTCAGGAGCTGTTGTACTTTTCTCTCATATTTGGAAAAATATAACATTTCTTTCCTTCCTGCTATTTCTCCAGAATATATTCTTATTAACATAAAAACTGAATGCGAGCCAATGTCTCACTGTAGTTTGTAAGCTACACTGAATGGAAATAATTTCCCATTTAGTGGTAGAGAAGGAAAACTCTGAGATGATTCTCCTGTAACCTGAGACCAAGACCAACAGCAAAGCATAAACAAAAAAACCAAAGAACCAAAGAAAAGACACCTGATCTTTAACTTCAACCTGTAAAACACATGGTTTTAGAGCCCTGGCCACAAATTCTGACTCATTTGTTGACCTTGTACAATATGAAACCTTAAAGGTTAGTTAGTTAGTTCGCCCAAAAATGAAAACACTGTCATCAATTACTCACTCTTACACCGTGTCCTAACTACACGCGACGCGACAGGATTCCAGCGAAACGCAGTTTGGGTGTCCAGACTACACGCGACGCGACGGAAAGCACATAATCAGTACCTGAGATTATCATTAGTTTGTATGTTGTTGTTCCATCCGTGATGTCGTGGAAATAGAAACCGTTTCTAAATTTGAAATTTTGCGGCGTCGTGTCGCGTGTAGTTAGGACACGGTGTTATGCCATTCCAAATCTCATTCAAAATATCCTCTTTTATGTTTCAGAGAATAAATATGTTTGACAGGATTTTCATTTTTTTGATGAAATACCCCTTCAAATCACTGCTACAAGATATTATTTTTACAGATTACCTGTGCTGTCAGAGAAAATTGTTAGTTCTTGTGACATCTTATTTTCAGTATAGCTGGAAAACCTGGTGGTCATATCAAAGTGTCTAGTTAACTGGTTAACCAGGTCTTTTCTCCATTTCCAGTCTCCTTCATTCTACCTTTAAAACACTAATGTGTTTTTCTTCCTCACTTAGACCACTTAAGGTTGAGGTCACATGTGAGCCATCTTCAAATCAAATTATTAAAAGGAAACCCTCCATGACCTTCCATTTCCCCTTGCCATGACAATAAACATTCACAATACCAGCTCTGCCCCTTATTTCAGACAGCCAACCAATGAGAACACAGACTTGTCCTGTTACTGAGACAGCAGTTATGTTCGGATTGGAATACTTGCGTACTGTTTACTACATACAAGTGCTTACTGAATTGACATCTGATTTCCTGAAATGATGTTTACATAGCTAAAAATAGAATAGTTTTGTTTGGCATGTAGTTAGGTGTAACTATGGAATAAAAAAGAAACTAAACACTGCTATAAATATACAGTATAATATGAGTAGTACGGTAGTTTGCCAATCCGATCACAGCCAGCAGACTGTTTCATACTGCATGCATACAGAATTGCTCTTAAAGAGCAAACATGATGTAGCGGATCTGCTTTTGGCTGTAATAATGAGTTGACCTTCTGTCCGTTTTCAGGGCTTGTTTCACTGGTGCCATTTCCTTACCTCACCCAGCCTCACCAACCCTCCCCAGACTCAATGCCATGAGCGGACACGGCCATCTGTGCTACAGTCTGGTCCCCTGCTCCTCTCTCCAGTGTTTCATGTACAGCATCGCTCCTTCTACACGCGGTAAAACCAACCAGCCATCTGGCAAGACAGACACCGTGGCCAGGAATTACGGGACGGCATACTGAGGCTTCCTCAAACTAATTTACCATGGCCAGGTTAGCACGGAATAGGTACAGCAAGATCTAATAATAAACTAATTAAAAGCCCTAGAGAGTTTCAGATTGTCCAGAAGGGATTATTTGCAAAGGCCAATCAGTAATATTACAAGTGGGGGGTTGCTCATATAATAATAATAATAATAATAATAATAATAATAATAATAATAATAATGTTTAATTTATATAGCGCCTTTCCCAGGCTCAAGGACGCTTTACCAAAGCAGTAACACAATGGACAGTCATTTCACATAGTCACAAACAGTCAGCTCAAATAATCAATTAAGTTGGACAGTAGACATTTGCCCATCCCAGAAAGAAAATGAAAACAAGACGAATGCAGTTGCATATCATGATACGGCAAAGACACAAAGAAACAACATAGCAATACATAACAACATAGAAAATGGATAGAATTAACAAACAAACATAAAGAGCAGCAAATGCAGGACAGATACACATAACAAAAATACTTAGAGAAAGCATTACAACTGGTAGTGCAGAAGTTGGAATGTGTCTAAAGTAACATAATTATGACTGGTAGTATTGGGTAAACAAGGATTTAAGTTGTGTTTTTTACATTCAGAGAGTGAGGTTGTTGTCCTTAGTACCAGCGGCAAAGAGTTCCATAGCTTAGGAGCCATGACAGAAAATGACCTGCCACCCATTGAAGATAGACAAAATCTAGGTACAGTCAGAAGATTACACCCTGAAGATCGAAGTGATCGAGATGGAATATAAGGAGAAAGTAATTCAGAAAGGTAACAAGGAGCAAGGCCATTGAGTGATTCGAAGGTAAGCAGAAGAATTTTATAAATAATGCGAGATGACACAGGTAACCAGTGGAGGTTAAATAAGACAGGGTTGATATGAGAAGATCGTTTAGTGTGGGTTAATATTCTTGCAGCAGAATTTTGAATGTATTGTAACCAAGAAATTGAGTGCAGGTAAGCCACCAAAAAGAGCATTACAGTAGTCGATGCGCAATGTAATAAAAGCATGCACTATTAGCTGCTTTTCCACTGTCGGGCCAGTGCGAGCCAGTGCTATAAAGGGGCCGGGCGGGGCTAATAGCCTCGGACCTGTAGCACCAAGCCCAAAATAACACTGCGTTTCCACCGTCAGGCCAGAAGCTCCGCAGCGCTTCACTAAAACCTGCCCTTAACACGCCTCTCTGAAACAACGTCATGCAACCCCATCA
Organism: Spinibarbus caldwelli; assembly: GCA_039654775.1. NCBI lineage: Eukaryota > Metazoa > Chordata > Actinopteri > Cypriniformes > Cyprinidae > Spinibarbus > Spinibarbus caldwelli. Next base: position 9,496,721 of record CM077254.1, read on the forward strand.
TTTCACCAACAAAGAGAAGTTATCAGAAACTAATAAGAAATAAGTCACTGCAACTAGCGCAATCACAAAACGAACATGATAAAAGTGGCCGTTTGTTTGCATGCTTTGTTAAAGATTAAAAAAGCTTCAATGTTTTACAATAATAAGTGATACATTGATCATAATTAATTTATCTGGATCAAAAATTAGTCACAGAAAAAAAGCAGTATGATCCGTTATGTCACAACTACTTGGAAGAAAGAGGACACATAGCCTGCTTATTCAGTCGAGTCAGTTTCTGTTTATTTGTAGTCACAGTATAGCCTACAACACATTTAGATGATCATTTCTATATTTTTTCCCATTAAAAATACGACCCGAGTAGCAGAGGGAGCTCATGAAAAAAAAAAAAAAAACATTATATTTTTATGACATATGTGGAGCTAAAGTCTCGAGACGAGACTTATGACAGATAAAATGTTACTAAATAAATAGATGATTGTGATAGAGAATGAGAAGCTGACCTCTGATTTCTTCAAGCGGTCGTATTTACCATGTTTACTATGGTAACGTTAATGGCTAGCATACATCTTTTGCATCGCTTATTAATATTTCTGCCTTGTATGGTGATCATAATCCACATCGGATCTCAAACAGAAGTTATTTCAAACACTCGCTCCTGTCTGAAAGTGAGTTTTGAGCTAAAATTATTTTAAAAGTCTTTAATGCTGGTGTTATAGCTGTTTACTTTATGAAATGATCCGCGGCTCTCCAGACGTGCAGAAACTCCGTCTTTGTTCATAACCACTCCTCTAGCCCCAGCTGGCCCGCTTTGGCCCAAGGTTTTCGTCGGGCCAAAAAACCCGGGCCATTGGCCCCGACGAAGCACCGACGAGGCACGATCAAGCCTTGTTATAGCATCAAGGTTGAAGCTGGGAACATTAGTTATATTTTTTGTTAGAGTTGGGGGGCCAGTAATTAAAATTTCTGTCTTGCTCAAATTCAAACTTAGAAAATTGGAATTTAGCCATGTCTTTAACTCATTAACACACAGATAGAGAGCTAAGTCTTTTTCACAATATGAATGTCTATAGACTGATCAAATGAATAATTAAATCAAATGGCTTGTCAAGAAGAGAGAGGGAAGAACAAATATGACGAGTATAATTGGCATAAAAGTCAGCATCTTCTGCATGTGCAAATGCCTCTTTCATCAGAAAATATAAAAATCCAGTTGAACTTTATACTGTATTGGCTGGGGGAAAAAAACAAATCCTCAGCCAATCTTTGTCTACAATGACAGCTGCTTGAGGAGCTAAAATTTCCCATACGGTGATTATCTGCAAAAAAACCTATTCCACTGCAAGACTGATGGACAGATTGCTCTATTGAACCCCTCAGCGGTACAAGCAGCACTATCAAATACTCAGGTAAGACGGGGAGAAAGACGCTAACAGCATGAAGTAGAGCCCCTGATCTGGAGGAAAAACACAAGGTTTTTACACAAATCTCTCTGAGCACTGGACAGCCACACAGTTTTCACTCCCACATTCAGACAACCTAGTACAAACACTTCACACACACACACGCAAAACTCCACCATGAGGCTTGATGAACTTAGACACCATCACAGTCTGTGTTTACAAATGGCCAACACATAATAATCAGCTTTGCTGCCAGCCCAGGGATTTTAGAGGGGGAGTATTAATCCAGCACGCTTTGACAGGAAGTTTTTGATGCTAAAATAACAGATCAAATTAGCTTTTTCTAAGTGTAAAATTTTCAGTCCGAATTGAGAACTTCGTGGATATTTTTCGCAAAGAAATGGCTTTGCACTTGTGATGTGCTGTAAACATACATACATACATACATACATACATAAATAAATAAATAAAGCAAAGCTTTATGCTTGTCTTAGACAGACAGTGGGTGGCACATCCACAATAAATAATAAATACGCAAGCCTGAGGATTTTCAGGGTGCACTGTCATTTACACAGAGAACTGGGCCAGCAAACAAATCTGTTGGAGGCAGAATTTAACACACTCGTCAGCTGATATTCAACAGACTTTTTATCACTTAAGAACCCTAAACAATTTTTAGATTGCATATGTAGGGATGCACAATATAGACATATATAGGCGTAGTGTGGAGGTGTTCACATATTTTAGGTCACATCCCCTTCTGTGGTCTGAACACACCTGTAGGTGACTAGTCAGGTTGATGCTTTTGTTGTTCTTCTCAATTCCGCTACAAGGGAGAAGAATGGACAAAAAGAGAACAAGAAAAGAGGGCAAATGATTGATATGGACACGTCCTGCTCTTTCAGTAGACAGCTGACCTCATTAAGCTCTCTGTGGGTGTCGCTTGCTGTGAAGGACCTGAAGAGTACATCCAGCATATGCCTGCATCATTCTGACTAAAAAAAAAGAGAGAATATCACTAAACTAACCCATTATAAAGTCACAGCACCAGTCACACACTTTGAAATATGCTAAAAATAAGGACATTTTAAAGGCCCATTTACAGCAAGAAAACTACCTATAAAGATAACTGGAATGATAAATTAGCATTCACACCAACACATTATAAAGTTATGTTTATTATAAGCATTTTTTTTTTCCTCAGGTCAAAAACCCGAGAGCTTTCTGACCCTGCATAGACAGCAATGCAACTAATATGTTCAATCCCCAGAAAGGTAGTAAGGACATCATTAAAATAGTCCATGTGACATCAGTGGATGAACCGTAGGTTTACGAAGCTACGAGAACACTTTTTGTGCACAAAGAAAACAAAAATAATGACTTTATTCAACAATTCTTCTCCACAGCGTCATCAGCCATTCGCCATGACGCAGAAAGCTCTCAGTCTTTCATCAAAAATACCTTTATTTGTGTTCCAAAGATAAGCGAAGTGGAAAGACATGAGGGTACGTAATTCATGACAATTTTCTTTTTTGGGTGGACTATACCTTTAAATGCTGGAGCTCTTTAAAGCAGGATGGATTCTGATTGGTTATCAATGTTTTTATCGTTCACTAAAAATTATTCAAACGATATTGTTCCTCTGTGTCACTATCATTATAGTGTGGACTTACCTATTCTCGAAGAATTAGGATAATTATTAAAACTTTATAGCTATTGTTGTCGTCTTTGGTGCGAATGGGCCTTAAGGCTGGTTAAAACACGTTCTCGCCGATATAAAAAGGCCTATATTTATTTTCATGTTATAGCTGATAACTGATAAATGGCTGATATTAAAATACTAGATTTTGTCTTAAAAAAAAAAACTAAAATATTAAAATGTAATTTTTGTGTGCTACAAGTGAATTTAGAATTAATTTACCTTCCTACCCACCTATCTATCTATAAATAATCGCCAATAACTAACATGGTATACTTATATTTTCCAACCACATGTGTTATGTATTCAAGAGTGGCATGCACTGACATTCTACAATTCCACATTTGCATGCAGTAGATCTTCGTCTTATCCAGTCCTATGACTGAGCAAGAAGAACGAGTCAGTAAAAGAAAGAGAACGATACAGATCGGAGAGAACGGATAAATAAACGAGTGTGAAGCCAGAGAGCAGGGACACGAAGGGAGCTTATCAGAATGTCACATTCCCATGCTGGAGATAACAGCTGGCATTGGAGCCGTACTGCCAGTGTGGGGTGGGACAGTGATACCATCACCTGCCTTCCAATCATTAAGATCTACAGTCTCATAATAACATCATCAACACAGAAAGTGAAAGAGAAAGAGAAAGTGAGAGATTTTTTATACATATACATATATACAGGTGCATCTCAATAAATTAGAATGTTGTGGAAAAGTTCATTTATTTCAGTAATTCAACTCAAATTGTGAAACTCGTGTATTAAATAAATTCAATGCACACAGACTGAAGTAGTTTAAGTCTTTGGTTCTTTTAATTGTGATGATTTAGGCTCACATTTAACAAAAACCCACCAATTCACTATCTCAACAAATTAGAATACTTCATAAAACCAATAAAAAAAAAAAAAAAATTAAAAAAAAAAAAACTGTCTCAGTCCATTCCTTGTGAAGTTCACCCAAATTCTTGAATCGATTTTGCTTGACAATCCTCGTAAGGCTGCGGTTCTCTCGGTTGGTTGTGCATCTTTTTCTTCCACACTTTTTCCTTCCACTCAACTTTCTGTTAACATGCTTGGATACAGCACTCTGTGAACAGCCAGCTTCTTTGGCAATGAATGTTTGTGGCTTACCCTCTTTGTGAAGGGTGTCAATGATTTTCTTCTGGACAACTGTCAGATCAGCAGTCTTCCCCATGATTGTGTACCCTAGTGAACCAAACTGAGAGACCATTTTGAAGGCTCAGGAAACCTTTGCAGGTGTTTTGAGTTGATTAGCTGATTGGCATGTCACCATATTCTAATTTGTTGAGATAGTGAATTGGTGGGTTTTTGTTAAATGTGAGCCAAAATCATCACAATTAAAAGAACCAAAGACTTAAACTACTTCAGTCTGTGTGCACTGAATTTATTTAATACACGAGTTTCACAATTTGAGTTGAATTACTGAAATAAATGAACTTTTCCATGACATTCTAATTTATTGAGATGCACCTGTATGTATGTATATATATATATATATATATATATATATATATATATATATATATATATATATATATATACTTTTTTTTTATGGATATATAGGCAAACTGAGTAATAATAATCCACAAAAATAAGTGAAGAAATATCTACCATACCTTCATCTCCCTCAAACAAAGGCAAACGGCATTGCGAGGCTAAACCGGCGTGCAACCATTTCACATGCACAGGCATCTTTCTCCATTCCTTACATTCCACAAATCTCCTTTCAGATGTCTTTAATGATTAAAGATAAAATAACCACAGGGCTTTCATAGAGAAAGGCATCTTAAAACTCTCTAGGGAAATGCTTTAGTCTCTTTGAACAGGCCAACAATGTCTCTAATATGCATCAATTAATGATCAAAAACAACATTACAGAGCTTGATCTGTTTAATTCTGCCATACTGTCGGCGCCAGCGGACGAAACTGACATCATATCTCTCCTCCACATGTTGTTTTCAAAATGAAACTTGAGCAAATGAACAAAACAGGGATTCTGGCTGGTGACCACCTGCAGTCAGGCTGAGCCGATGTCCTCACAGCTCCGGGATGATGTTTATGGGCATGTGAGGTAAACTGACAGGCGGATCACCCCCTCCTCCCTCGGAGGAGACTATAGCACTGGCTGCTTAGAAAGCAGAAATGAGATTAGCGGGGCGCAGAACGGCCTGGTGCCCATTGTCTGCCCATTGGATGCCTGCATTATTGCACCCACTCAGGGTGTTGATGGGCCCATGGTTAGCCCTCGTTCTGCTGACGTATGCTGGGCCTTTGTGTGCCAGGTACGAGTCCCAAGATGGTGCATCTCTTTCTCGTGATGAGCTAACAGAGTCAAACAAACACAAATGAAGACATAATATATGCTTCTACTGTTTTTATATAAAGCTTAAAATAACTACTCCAGAAATACACTAACTTAAACAATAAAAAAAACACTATTTTTAAACCTCTACTTTTGAGGACGTCCTCAAATGGTTGTTTTTTTTTAGTTTTGTTTTTTCCAGATCTAGTTGTCTTCCCCAAAGTACAGCTTTTCGAAGTATAAATATAACAATATAATATTATAACAAATATAATATGTTTATAATATGGATGGATGTATTGACATTTGGGGGATATGATAAGCCAACAATTATTTTCATGTTATGGCCAGTAACAAATAAATGCCTGATATCAGTAACTATAAATAAAAAGGGATAGAACAAGGGATAGAACTGAGAAAACAACAGAAAGATAGAACAATAGTATGAAAGATAGATAGAATGATAGATAGAACTATAGATAGAACGATAGACAGACAGACAGACGGATAGATGGATGGACAGATGGATGGATAAATAGTGTAAATTGGAAGCTTCATCATGATTCGATATGATATAGCTGATCATACCCAGCGACACAATACTTGCCGATACCTCAAAAAATTCTATGATATGATTCGATTCAGGAATATCTTGATCGATATAGTGATATGATATTATGTACCTATTTTACACAACCAGCTACATTTGTATTAATTCACAACTGCAACTAACGTATACAACATGAACATCTGTCTGAAATTTCCACATCCTGTACCCCAATTAGGACATTCAAAAAAAAAAAAAAAAAATAGGCCTACACCTTTTTTGTTTCTTTCTTTTTTGATCAATGATCTTATGACACGACAACAGTCAAAAAAGTCTTACAGGGTTCTGTGCTAAAATGTGCAATATGTAAAATATAGTCTAAATCCTCATTAAGGAAAAAAAAACAAACAAAAAAATAAATAAAAATGAGGTACTCAAGATGTAGAAAAAAAAAAAACATTAATGCAGAAAAATACAAAAAAAAAATTACAAAAATAAAGCTGGATGGACAGACAGATGGATGGATAGAATAAAACAATTCAAAAATAATAAAATAAAATATTCACTATTAATCAGTTAAAAAAAATTACAATCACCAATACAGTGATTACATATTGTGCATCTCCACTTTATAATACCTATCTCACTAAAACATCCTATGCATTATATGAAGGGTAAACACACTTTTCAATTTCAAAGCCATTTTGTGGGCTCACAAAACAATCAGATGTCTATTCCAAGAATCAGCTGCACACTTTGCTTACCTTGCAGTTTCTACCAGGGGCAGTGATGAAAAAAAACAAACACGTAGTAG